>VWZV01008127.1:0-277363 GCA_013397155.1 Irena cyanogastra | reverse complement strand
AATATGTATTTTTCACAATCAGACTGCTGTGCTGCCTGTGCTGCCCTTGGTCTGGGCAAAACTCTGCTGCCCACGAAAAAGTGCCTGTAGGGCCAGGGTTTTCAGTCATTCATACATGTTTACCGGGGAACATCTGTACCTTGTGCATACAGGATCTTTCTATGCTTAGTTGTGTGTAAAGAATTTGTAGCCCTCTAAAAGACTGGGACCAATTTTAAGCCTCTTTAGGTGAAAGTTTATGTGCTCTAATAGCATTTTCTGCTGGCACTGCTGGTGATGGCCCTGGTACCCGGGCTCTTACTGTGGATACAATCACTATTACCTTACATTTTAAAAGGTGCTTTGGGAAGTCCCCAGCATGGAAAAGCAGCTGAACATAGCAATGGTGTCCTTATATTGAGCCCAGTATCCCAGGCTGTTCAAACAGCTGCCTTGTTTGCCTATTTTGACAGCAAAAATGTTGAGGAAGCATAACCCCGAGCCTGTTTGGTTGGACTGATGTTTACCTCTGGTGTTCTATACATCATGTTTTCATATCACACACTTTTTCTTAATTTAACTGAACTTCAAATTTTGGCAAAGGAAAATAACATTTTAGATACAATCTGTCACAAGAGTGGGATGAGGAGCTTTCCTTTCCAAGGCTGACTGGACTTCTGTAAATTTTAGTCAAAATCTCTTTTCACGCTTTCATTTCTAAAACTGAAACAAGGTTGGTTGGATGCTCGCCTCAGAAGTCTTAAATGGCTTTTGAGGTTGAAAATAATTTCCTGCTCTTCAGTCCCTTTTCCCTCTTACATATTGCTTGGAGGCTTAGACCAACAGAGATGCTGAGGGGACTCTGTTTTTTCACAGGGATCAGGCTGGATAGGTGAAACACAGGGCATCAGGGTGGTTAGGTTCCTAATGCTCCCGAGGCTCATGACAGTAACTTGATTTTGTCTGTAAGTGTTTCCTGTGCATAGAGTTCAGCAAGGGCATGTGTGCCTCCAACACACACATTCAAGGGCTACACGTATGGGTAGCTGCATAGACAGGAAGGTAAATGGGGTTTTGGAATAGCCAAGATATTGCTGCTATCCATCTAGAATAAAAAAAACCAAATTAGTAACTTGATCTTGCTGTCATTACTATAGGTAAGAAATTCATTAAATCAGTGTGACTAATCCTGTGATTAAGGGCTGCACACCAGGTTTGGGGCTTAATCTCTTCCGAGAAAATCCCAATTTAACAGGAGTAAAACAATCCTAGGACCAGTCTGTGAGAGCTGATATTTAAAGCATGTGGAAGAAGAAATCATAATTAATTAGTTCTGAGGGATATTTTCATGTTTAGGTAATTCTATTATACATGAGGAGCAATTGTGTCTTTGAGTCTCCTGTTGTTAAGTAATGATAGTTTTTATTAGAACATTAAAATCATCTGAATGCAAAGCTCTGTGGGTACCCGGTTTGTGATTGTAGGTGCCCGGTGTGTGATGCTTGGGAATGGGGCTGTGATCCAGCCTCATCCCCAATGGGCCTCAGCTGTGGAAAACAGCTGAAGAGCATAGACTGTAATGAAGAGCACACAGGTGTAGTGCATGAACTCTAAGGGGTATAAAGGGTTGGGCTTGAGAAGGAGATACAGGCACTTGCAGAGGCTTGCAGCCATCTGAGGTGTGTGGTGGTCCTCTGTCTGGACAGACAGCCTGAAGCCTTCTGATGTGGTATGATGTTACTTTAGATTATTATGTGTCGTGACTGTCTTAAATATGGACTATGTTGTGGAGTGTGCTGTGGCAAAGCTCTTTCAGGATGGCACAGTAATTTTGAAGCATGAAATGAAGAATATGGTTCTTTGTGAAAGTGGAATGACAGGGAGGGCATGCAGCATCCTTTTTCAGGAGTAAGATTAGAAGTGCATTATCTTGATATGAGATTACAGAAAGTCCACTTGCACAGCTGGTGCAGCTGGCACTGAGAGGAAGACAATCTGCCTGCTCTTCAGCTTCTAAGCATCAATAACATTGCTATGATTTTGACGCACTGTAGGATAACACTGGGAAAGGGCCTTACTGAATTTTAAAATTATTTATGTGTGTGTGTCTGTGTCTGCCTGTCTCTCTCTGTGGTTAGCCATTATCTTTTTGCTATTTCCAGTTTCTTAAATTTTACACAGAGCTGTTGAATTCAGTTTAACTTTTTAAAATTTCCTTTGACTCTTATTTTTGAATGTCCCTCTTTCAGTGTGCTTTCCAGGAGGGGAGGGAAGAGGGAGCTGAATAAACATCCGTAGCTGGGTCTTGTTTTCAGAGCAGCTCAGTACATTCCTGCAGGCTGGGTAGAAGAGGAACGGTGTCTGCTGTGTTTTCTCAACATTACAGGCTGTCCAGATGATTCAGGGGTCATTCATTTCCAGGAGAGTGGCACATTTAGCCCATCCACATATACTGAGTTGATCCAGAAGAAAATGAGAGCAGACTAATGCAGCCAGCCTGTCTTCTAGGCGGGATGAGGGGATCTGTGAACTGATCCATTAAACAGCAGAATTTGCCAACGGTTTTATGAGAGCATAATATGCTACCTACAAGGCTGAGACAGAGATCTTTGCAAGTTATTTCTATAAATAGCCTGAAGTTTCTAACCAGTTTATAGCCTTGGTCTCTATAATTATTGTGTTTGTAGGTACCTGAACTGCTCAAACAGAAGTTGTGTGTGCCATTAGGCATTTGCAGGCATGGTGCTTCAATGGTCAGGTGATATCTGAGCTAATTGCTTACCCTGGTTAGCCTTCAATACTCACCCCTAAACATACACACAGAAAATACAAACATTCAGAGTCTAAGGAATCTGGTTTTGTAGAATTGCCCAGTACTGAAGTCTATATATTTTGAATTGGTGGATCTGGTGTATTTGTTGGAGGTTTTTTTAGAGTGTCACTACACCTTTGTAAAAGTGCAGGTCCCCTGTGATGTTGCAATGTCTGTGTGCAACATCACAAATGCTACACCAAGGCCTAGTGTAGAAAGTAACTAATAAACCAGCACCACCAAAATAAGAGTTGGCAAGACAGTTGAGATGGTCAGCTCTTCTTCCTTTTGTCATAGAAAAAGTTTTTCTCTTTTGTAGCCTCTTAGTATGTAAATTCCATTAGCAAGGTGCATTCTCCCAGCTAACAAGAGATCAGATGAGAGGAAATGGGCTCAAGTTCCACCAGAGGAAGTTCAGTTTGAGTATTTGGAAAACTTTCTTCACTGAAAGGATTATAAACCATTAGAACAGGCTGCCCAGGGCAGTGGTTGAGTCACCATCCCTGCAGGTATTTAAAAGCTGTGTAGATATGACACTTGAGGACATGGTTTAGTGGTGGACTTGGCAGTGCTGGGTTAATGGTTGGACTCGATGTCCTTAAAGCTCTTTTCCAATCTAAAGTCTGTGTCTGTGGTTCTATGATTATTTTTTATTTCATGCACCCAAAGGATAATAACCTGAAAATACTATTAGTAATGTTAGAGCTGGTAGCCTGTCACAACTTGACTTCTTGCTATCAGTTTGGGTCGCCCACAGACAGGCTCCTGGCATATTTATAAGCAATAAAGGGAGTTGTAAGATATCAGAAGGCATCTTCATAGTCACTTTTTTCTTGGTGCCGACTGGGAGTGTAATAAAAGATGCAAAGAAGAAGGCCACCAATTTCTTATTGCATTCAGTCAGTTACAGAGAAATTACACTGAAAGTCATACTCCAATAATAGCTAATGTCTCTGCTGAGCTCCAAGCCTGTTTTGTGCTTGCAATTTCTCTGAAATGGAGTGGCTCAAATAATTGCCTAATGAGTCAGGCCTCTGAGGGGTAGCATTTGACATCCTGGCAGACAAAACATAGTTTTAATTGTCAACATTTTATAATCTGAAATTTCAAAAGCTAACTGATCATTTAAAAGCTGCTGATCCATCCTGATAAGATACATCAAGCAAAAACTAAAGATCAAAAGAAATACCACTCATAAGGAAAATATGTATCTCTCTCTCTACAGTTACAGGGACTGACACTCATTTGCTCTGGTTCTTGGTTGGGTTTTGGTTTTTTTTTTTCTGGAGTGCTCCATCTGATTCACCTTTTATCCCCCATCTTCTTTCCTCTTGAAAATACAATGTGAATTGGTTTAATTGTTGGCCCACAATAAACTCCCTTATTGTTCATCCATCACTTATCAAGCAACATAGAAAAGAATAAAAAACAAAGGCGATATATCTTCAGTGTTATTTGATATGTCTGAATCTAGTTAGAAAGACACAAGAGGGGAATATTTTGTGTAAAGAACCTGAAAATTATAGTGCTGCACAGATCCTGTTATATATATCAGGCAGAAATTTCTTCTCTAACTCCAGGGCTTTCTTATGAAGGGGAAAGATTGAATTTGCTTTTCTGTATTCTATCTCTTCACTTCCCTAAATTGGATACTTTTGGTTGCCTTTTCTTCTGTAGAAGAATTGCAATCTCACTCAAACCTCCCTGATTTTTTCCACTTCACTTGACATACAGAATCATTATCATGTCTCCTTTGGCTGTTAAGCAATATCTATCATTTACCACAAGCAGTTTTTGCTAGACGAAACACCCGAGTCCTTTCTCAGTTTTTTGAGGACTATCACAGAAAACACAGCTCACTTCAGTGTAAAGCACTAAGGGTGAATTCTGAGCTTTTCAGCTCACTCAAGGCATGGTGAGGGCCTAGTTGCACTGTCCAGGAACAGGCCAGGTCAGGGAAAAACTTATCTGTGAAATCAGGGCACGTTTGAAAGCAAGAGCATATGCATTAAAATCTTATGTGACTGTTGCAGCGTCCAGTGCTATAGCTGAAGGCTGGGGCCAAAACCTCATGTCCATGCTCCAGGAGACCTGATTTGGCAGTCTGCCAGATGTGCAAATGTCTGTTCCCACCTCCAGAGGGAACTGAGGGCACCAGACTGACCTGGCTCTGTTCAGCAGTACCAACTCTCATCTGTTCTCCCCATGAAGAACGTCCCCAGCCCAGCTGCAGCCCTCCCTTGAGCACATGGATGCACACAAAGGATGTGAGTGAGGAGCAGGTCAGCCTTGGCCTTGGGGGAGCTGCAGCTTAGGTGAGCATGGCTGTGCCTTATAGCTGGTGCCCTGTCAGATTCTGAGCTACTTAGGGCACTATGGCCACTGAGAGCTATTTGAAAGCTATCTAATGAACAAATCTTTGGTCCCAGCATGCAGACTGGTTGTCACAGCAATGGTAAGCAGGAGTGTGCATGCTCTGCCTCCAAAAGCACTTGCCTCTGCAGCCTAATGAAGGGAATGCTTTCTCTCTGTGTGGTACCACTCACCTCTGACACCAATCAGCAAATTCCCATGACAAAATGACTTCCTAAAACACTATAGAAAATGATCAGGAACACTGAGTGGATAGAAAAGTCATATCATCCTAAATGTATAGCAAAAGCATCCTTACACCTGAGCATGACCTCTGAGTTAATGTGCCATCAGAATGAAAGGTGCTGTTTAAGGAGCAACCAAGCACTGACTATTTCTCATTTTNAGTGCTCCATCTGATTCACCTTTTATCCCCCATCTTCTTTCCTCTTGAAAATACAATGTGAATTGGTTTAATTGTTGGCCCACAATAAACTCCCTTATTGTTCATCCATCACTTATCAAGCAACATAGAAAAGAATAAAAAACAAAGGCGATATATCTTCAGTGTTATTTGATATGTCTGAATCTAGTTAGAAAGACACAAGAGGGGAATATTTTGTGTAAAGAACCTGAAAATTATAGTGCTGCACAGATCCTGTTATATATATCAGGCAGAAATTTCTTCTCTAACTCCAGGGCTTTCTTATGAAGGGGAAAGATTGAATTTGCTTTTCTGTATTCTATCTCTTCACTTCCCTAAATTGGATACTTTTGGTTGCCTTTTCTTCTGTAGAAGAATTGCAATCTCACTCAAACCTCCCTGATTTTTTCCACTTCACTTGACATACAGAATCATTATCATGTCTCCTTTGGCTGTTAAGCAATATCTATCATTTACCACAAGCAGTTTTTGCTAGACGAAACACCCGAGTCCTTTCTCAGTTTTTTGAGGACTATCACAGAAAACACAGCTCACTTCAGTGTAAAGCACTAAGGGTGAATTCTGAGCTTTTCAGCTCACTCAAGGCATGGTGAGGGCCTAGTTGCACTGTCCAGGAACAGGCCAGGTCAGGGAAAAACTTATCTGTGAAATCAGGGCACGTTTGAAAGCAAGAGCATATGCATTAAAATCTTATGTGACTGTTGCAGCGTCCAGTGCTATAGCTGAAGGCTGGGGCCAAAACCTCATGTCCATGCTCCAGGAGACCTGATTTGGCAGTCTGCCAGATGTGCAAATGTCTGTTCCCACCTCCAGAGGGAACAGAGAGCACCAGACTGACCTGGCTCTGTTCAGCAGTACCAACTCTCATTTGTTCTCCCCAGCCCAGCTGCAGCACTCCCTTGAGCACATGGATGCACACAAAGGATGTGAGTGAGGAGCAGGTCAGCCTTGGCCTTGGGGGAGCTGCAGCTTAGGTGAGCATGGCTGTGCCTTATAGCTGGTGCCCTGTCAGATTCTGAGCTACTTAGGGCACTATGGCCACTGAGAGCTATTTGAAAGCTATCTAATGAACAAATCTTTGGTCCCAGCATGCAGACTGGTTGTCACAGCAATGGTAAGCAGGAGTGTGCATGCTCTGCCTCCAAAAGCACTTGCCTCTGCAGCCTAATGAAGGGAATGCTTTCTCTCTGCATGGTACCACTCACCTCTGACACCCATCAGCAAATTCCCATGACAAAATGACTTCCTAAAACACTATAGAAAATGATCAGGAACACTGAGTGGATAGAAAAGTCATATCATCCTAAATGTATAGCAAAAGCATCCTTACACCTGAGCATGACCTCTGAGTTAATGTGCCATCAGAATGAAAGGTGCTGTTTAAGGAGCAACCAAGCACTGACTATTTCTCATTTTTGCAATCAGAAGGAAGGATCTTACTGCTTACTTAAACTAATAAGATGGCACAAGGAGTGAATGCAAGGTGCTCCTAAATGATTCCTCTTTGAGTGACATCTGTGTTCTTCTGATGACAACAGCCACTCATGGAAGGCAGGTTTTAGCCTCCTATCTCCTGACATAAGCTTGCAATGGGCCTGAGGAGCTGTTTACCTATTGTAGGCATTTCACTCGCGGCAATTACTTCTCAAGTGTTTTATCCATTCTGATAATGAAATGTTTGACAGACTTGCCACTCTTGAAACACATTTTTATTCCCCATAGGCTAATCACAAACTTGAGCGTGGCACAACACCTCTGAGCTCTAGTCATTTCTCACCAGTGGGCAGTTTATGGAGATGCTGACATCTGACAGCTTGGAAAAACAGCATCAGTAGCAGAAATCACATTTTAGCAAAATTTATTTGAGCAGCTAAGAACTATTTCCCAAAAAGTGTGAATGGTGACGATGTGGCCCAGAGCAGGGTGCTGTAAAAAGGCATCTAGAAACTCAGCAGGATACAGTTTAATTTCAAACTGTTCATTCCCATCTGTTAAGAGCTACATCTTAGAGAAGAAAACACACTGTGGTATAAATCCTTTTCATCTGGAAATACTGAATTTGGGATCCAGAAGGGATTTGTGCTTTTTTCCCCACAGATTTTTGTGCTTGTTTGTGTTGGGATGCAGCAGCTTCACCTCTCTGCCTCTGCAGGTGCTGTTGGGAGGTAAGAGGAGGATGGCAGTGGTGCTGAATTACAGGTGGTGCTCACCTGCATCAGCTGTGCCTGCAGCAAGAAGTGTTCTGCCATCTGCTCCCTGCCGTGGTCACTCTGATATCCCTGCTTTTGCTGTAAATGAGGAAGGAGAAAGGTGTTCCACTTTTAGCTTTAACTTCAGTGAACCAAAGAAGTTAATTCCTGTAGCCTTGAGCATGAGAATTTAACTATAGCATACTGAGGCAATAGCAGTACCATAGTGAAAATCCTATTTTCCCATTAAAATATGGAAGAAGCATCTTCCCCTCCATAAGAAAGTATCTCCAGCTGCTTTCCTGTACTAAGTGGAACTGTTTAGAAGGTTAAATATGAAAATCCAACCCACTAGGAATTTGCTAGTCACTCTGTTAAATGATTCCTTGTTTCTAAATGTAGCACTTTAATAATTTTTAGAAACAAGATTCCAAATCTGAGTTGATTTTATCTATTTCCCAGTGCTGTTTGGAGCCTTGAGCTAATGGCCTCAATCCTGCAAGCACTTGCCACACTTACTTGGAACCATAGCTAGTCCAAACAGTTCAAAACCGTTAGTCACAGAATTTGCTTTCAAATAACAAGATTTAAAAAAAGAAAGAAAAATCAAATCAAAGCTCTTTCAGTTTGCTGTTTTGTTGCTGAAATAATTGCTTGTGTTTTAATAAAATGTTGGAATCTCATATAATTTGAGATTTTCAGAAACAGGGTCAAAGAGAAAAAGTGTTCAATACTTTGCAAGTTGGAATGTTCTCACCATTGACTTTCAGGGTATTTACTAGCACAGATCATTTTTAGTAGAAGTAGTTCTACACATTGCCATTTGTCTAGATGAAGGCAAGAAATATGCATAAGTTCATGATTTCAACATTAATTTTTTACTTTGGATAATTTGTGTTTAGACATTTTGCTGAATCAGGGACATCCAAGTTATAAAAACCCTGTTATAAAAACAGTGAAGTGACATGACCATTGGCAAGAAACCACTCTTGTGTTGATGAAAGGTGGGAGGGTACAGTGCAGCTATGGTGTTATTTCATTGTATTTTAATAAGATTCTTCTGCACTATGTACGTAGTTATCCAGGCTTGGCATTGCTACCAAGTGAATTATCACCACTAGTAAGATTTGAGTCTCCTTTGTTAGTCTAGTGTTGGAACCCAGGGCACAGGGAAGATTTCCCTGCCTGTCCTGACAGACCCTGATCCTCAGAAAAGCACTGCTTTTGACCTTTGTCCATGGAGAGGACTTCCAAGACTTTGTGATGGAGTGGAGTCTGTGAGTGTGTGAAGTGGGTGGTGGTGTGGTTTGTCACGGAGTGAAAAATTTAGACTTTTGGGTTTTTAGTATGGAGGTAGATGAAAGACAAGATGGAGGATTTTGGGCGTTGTTCAGTCTCCTTCTTCTTCACCTGCTCCATTTTCTGCAGTGTGGGTGGCACTGGGTGATTGGTTGGGGAAAGTCACAGTGCAGATGTTACATGTTAGAGAGTTGGTTAGTTATTGGTAGAAAAGTAGAAATCAAGTATGTTTTTAGAGTTAATTGGACAAGATGGCTTTAAAAGACCTTGAAACTGCACATCTTGTGACCTTTTTCCCTGTATTCCTCACCACGCTGAGCCTGGTGCATGTGATGTGGAGAATTTTTGATAAGATAAGAAATAAACAGCAACCTGAAGACCAAAAAGGATCCAGTTCATCTCTTAATCCTGGCACAGAACTCTTATTAGGGATCTCCCATGCAGGGGGCCCCCAGGGAGGATTCCCACAGTCTAGGATATGCAAAACTGGGAGCCTGCCGAGGAAGGAGGATCAAGGTGACAGAGATGTCTGCTTGTAGATCTAACCTGACATCCCAGAAGGGACAGGGAATTTTGAGAGCCTGGATCAAACCCGAGAGAAAACCCCTCCCATTAGATGAGCCCCTGGAAAGCTGAGAGGGAATCCTTTTCTTGGGTCTTGGGAAGGAGGGGTAAGGATTGCTCTCCCCAGCACCTCCAGCTGAGAGCAAATTCTGGGGCAGAAATCAGCGTGTGGACAGGATGGGGTGACTAGGAGACAGGACTTGGCAAAGCCTGCAGCTTCCCGCTGAGGAGGCAGTAATACTTGAAGAAAGAGAATACATCTCACACAGAGAAGTGAGGACGTTATCAGGCACAGCCTGAGCCAGCGAGGAAAGAGGCAGATACTGCATGCTCTGAAAACAGAGCACTGAACCTCCCCAGGAATGAAAAGGGACAAGAAAGAAAAGAGTGGGATGACTGCCTTGGAGGTCTGTATGCTAATACAAGAAACATGAAAAACTAATTGAAGAAAAATTTCATTCACAGTCAGAATTATTTCTTAACTGATAAGAAATCAGTTCTTATTGCTTCTTTGCTAAGTGAAGGGAGATGATACATTTATGTTTTATTTTGGGTAAGTGGAGTGACAGGGTCATGTTTCTGACTTGTGCACATGGTTGCAGTCTTTGAGCATAAAAAGGAGGGGAAGCAGCCCTGCTGCAATGGAGATTATTATCTGTTTCTCAGAAAAGGAAAGTCTCCTTTGGATCTTGCCTCTGCTGAGAGAAGAGGGGTTGGTCCAGAGAGTGAAGGGGAAAGGCAAGCCCTGTGACAGGGATCATAAAGAAAGGTACTCCTGACATCTAGCAAGGGAATAAATGAAAGGCAGTAAAATAAAAATAGGGGATTTGAGGAAATAGACCATCAGTCAACTTAGAGAATTGAGAGAGAAGAAACACAGGAGGAGAAAGGAATTTTAAAGGAAGCTCTTAAAAATGTAACTTCAAAAATACAAGCACTGATTATTTCCTGCAAAGCAGATACAGAAGATATAGTAAGAAGTCACTTCTACTAATTTAGGAGTTTTTCAGTGACCTGAAAATTATTTGACATTGAAAGTAGGTCAAGTAACTAGGAAGATATATGTAAGACTAGCACAAACCTACAAGGACAAAATCAGAAAGGCCAAGGTGTAGAATGCAGTAGAATTAACACAGGACATAACAGGAAAAGAACCCAAAAAATATTTGGAAAGAACGTTTGCTAGAACATGAGGATGAAAAACAGAGTACACTGCTGAGTGCAAGAGCTTTCTGTATATTGGCTGTAGCACTTTTGACTTTGCTTTTGACTTTGCTTCCCATGGGAGTCTCATAAGCACGTTAAGGAAACAGTTTTATTGAAAACACTATGAAATAGTTGTACAAGTGACTGGAAAACTGCATTTCTAGAGAAAAGGTTGAGTAAATATCTGCTAGAGTTTCTCCTGGGTCTGGTATTATTCAATATTTAATGGTTTGTACACTAGAAAATGGAGCTTTCTTGTACAGGGCACAAACTAAGTATGCAACAGGAATTCTAAATTATTTTGAAAAACTGAAGTAGTCTGAAATAGATAATTCGGGCATCAAAAATACAAGATGGGAAATTATGGACCAAACAACTGCTTTTTGTTAAAGGCTGTGGGTGTGACCTGGGTCGATGATGTTGCACTGCCATGGCAATGTAGCTTCCCAGTGGAATGCACAAAGGAGTTGTATGGAAGACACATCCAGCCTTTGTTGTAACTGGTAACGTCTCAGCTGTGCTTAAAGAAAGGCAGGACTAGTGCAGAAGCAGAAAGATAAAGACTAGTTCTAATTCCCCTACCATTGGTAGGGCTACCTTGCACTAGATTTGGTTACTCAAAGCCCTATTCAATCTGGCCTTGAACATTTGCAGGGATGGGGCGTCCACAACTCCTCTGGTCACGCTATTCCGGTGCCTCACCGCCCTTATAGTGAAAAACTGCTTTGTTGTGTATAACCTAAACATGCCTTTTTTCAGTCTGAAGCCATCACCCCTTGCTCTGTCACTCCACGCCCTTGTAAGAAGTCTCTCTCCAGCTCTATTGTAATTCTTTCCCGGCAGTGGAATGTGCTCTAAGGTCTCCCCAGAGCCTTCTCTTCTCCAGATTGAACAAACTGAGCTTTCTCAGTTTATTGCAGAGGGATTACAGTCCTCTGATCACCTTTGTGGCCCTCTGGATTATCTCCAACAAATTATGACATAATCTCAAAATCAGGGAAAAATGAGGTTGTCTTGCCAGGTTGTACTTATTGCTTGGGAAGCCTTTATCAGGTAAATGGATAGTGTGGTGATTACATTTCTGAAACCTTTCCCCAACAGAAAATTAATTTTCTGTGATTAGATACTGGTTCTTCTGATACAGGCAGGAGAAAACTGAGGAGAAGTGTGATAAAATTTCATCATTTGTAGAACTGTTCTGCAGACCATGGATCACAGGATGAGAAGGAATGGTCTTGAAAATCCCCACATGGAGTGTTTGTGTAAAACAACAGATTTCAATAACACCATGACAGTCTGTCTTCCAGGGAAGCTGTGAGTTGTGGGGATGGTGGGCATGGACAGGGGAGTATCTCAGAGGCAGATTAGACCAACCTCTGCCAGGGATGGCTTGGCAGAGCTGAGCCTGCCCTGGGGCACAGGGTGGACTACACGACACCTCAAATACCATGCTAGGGCTGGTTTCCATATTTTTACAATAACTTAAACATTCCCTGCACTGAAAATGGTTGTCACAGAGAAATTTCACAATTGACATTTTCCCTGTGAAATTCATAACTACACTGGTAACAGGAGTGACCAGAATACCTAATGACTCATCCAGACAAAAATATCTTAAGGAGCTGAAAAACGAGAGCACTTAACACATCTGCTTCAGTCTTGAGGTAACACAGGAGAAGATTTAATTTTCAAATGTGCCACATGTTAAAATGGCACATTTCAGACACGAGCAATATTTCTGCTACACTGATATTTCAAAGATGAGACAATATTTATCAGAATATCATTCTGAGTTGAAAGTATTGGCTCATCAGAGATCATTCCAATTAAATACAGGTAATAATTAGAAAATATTATAATCAAAGCATCTGTTTGATGTGGCTTTTTGATCTGTAATGGTCTAAAAGTGGGGATCCTGATTCTGCTGCATCAAACCCACCTCAAAACAGTGCTTCCTCCAAGCTCTGAGACAGGCCTGTCTGCCATTTAGGACTAGGTGGAATGGTGGTGGGCAAGTACCAATAAGGAGCTAGTTGATTTTGTGCTTTGATTTTGACTCAAAATCTTATTTGAGTCCCAAATGAAAACTTGACTTAAGCAAGAGATTTGTTCTGATGTCCTGTTTACTCTCTGTGTGAGAAAAATATCATCTCTGCCCTTTGCAGTTATGTGGTACATGTGCACATAGTGCCACTTAAATGCTAACACAAAACATTTTGGTACCTCTCTGTAATAAAGATCCTCCTGAGTGTGGAGAAGGCAGGCAACCGAGTCAACAAATCAGTAGACTAAAGCTGAAAATATGTCTTGGACTCTGTGTGAGCAGCTCCTATCTGAAAGAATGGATTTAAAAACCAAACAAAAAAACCCAAGCTGAGAAAGACAGATGGAAGTCATGCTCCTGCCTTACTACAGCATTTTGATACAGGGAAATATTATTATTATGATTATCTATACCAAAGCCAAATGCAATAACTTACATAATTGCAACAACTCAGACAGATTCCCTCATTAGAAAATTTTCTGGACAGTTGGCTTAGGAAATGAAAACCATTGTATTCACCATCTATTCACATTCTCTTTTCCTCTTGACAGCTGTGTAGATGGATAAATTCAAAGAAAATCTCTTAAACTATATCTGCTACGAGCCCAGATCTGCTAAAAGCATGGTGCATTTGTAAGTTTGGGCACAGCAAGTACTCCCTTTGATTTCAGTGGACTGTCTGCTATATAAGAATAACAGAAATCCTGATGCAGTTACGTTCTGTTCTTTACTAGAAAGGAGAATAAAGCCTTTTCTTCCCAAAAGATTTATTGCTGATCATAAACAACCAGCTAGCCTTTTATTACCTTGTGTATTCCCTAGCAAAAGAGATGATCAAAGGCTACCAGAGGGCCAGGGTCACTAGCTACAGCCATGCACATCATTTGTAAGGTAAGATTTCAGTAACCTAACAAGAAACATCCCCCACACTAGGAGGACACTCACTGTTTTTTACTGAAACTCTGGTTAGGAAATTATTCCCATCAAATAGCTCTTCAACACAAAAAAAAGGGGTGTATTTTCTTACAAAGCAAACTCTCACCTTGATGATCAGCTAGGAGGATAACCTTCATTTCTCAGAATAGGAAGATGTGTAATGTGTAATATGGGGCCAGCTGCTCAAGGAGGTGAGACAATCCATCCCAGATGGTCCCCAGCAAAGCTGGGGTGACCTGATCACCTTGGTGTTGGGGGTCCTGCCTCAAGGGGCAGGCAACTCTGACACACCCAGGGCCCTTGCAGCATACATTTCTGTCATTTTGTGGTGCTGGAGCAACAAAGTTAGTTTTAATCAGATCCACAAAAGATTTTGCCTTTATGCTTGCAAAAGGTTTGCGTGTAGGGGCTCTTAACAAGGTTATGAAATTCCCAGAATGACTGTGCATGTATCTGCACTTTGAATAAATGCCCTGGGACTCTCAGCCTATGCCCCTAACTAGGAGAAAACATTTTCTGATTGTCATGCAGATTCTAAGGCCTTTGGACAGCAGGACACATTTCAATGATTGTTTGCTTGTGGTGCAGCCAGCATCGCTGCTCCGTGGGGTCCATCCTCTTGCCAGGTAGTCAGCAGGAGAGAACAAAGAACTGCACAGTGTTATCTTGGCCTCTTGAACCATTTGCAGAGGAAAAGAGTAATACTGAGCCAAGAAAGTTTGGCTATCTTTTAAGCCTGATAAAATCCTGATGAAACACAAATATTAATTATTAATACAAATGGCATCAGATAGCAAAAATTCATGCATATAAAATTGACTTATATTTACATTTGAAATGTTTTTCTTTTCTCCAGTATAAAAGTTTGTCTTTAATGGCCTATTAGTGCTCAGTTAATGCTGCATTAGCTTATTTTTAATGTACTGAACTACCAACAAAGAAATCACAATCCAGCCATTACCTCAAGAAGCAAACACAGAAGAAATCATGCATGGCAAAGAGGTGTTTACTTTTTTCCTTTTCATGGTCTGTCTCACCAAAAAAAATTAATTAGAATATTAGAAATTCAGTCTATGCAATAATGCTCATCACATTACAGAAGATCATGTCAAGGGTAATTTTGTGGTGTGATAGCAAGGGAATTAAAGCAGACATTCACATTAACAATAGCAAGTATTCAACAGCTAATCACCTATGTATCATCTGAAATTCTTCCTCTGAATGAACATTTGAATGTCTCACCTCTTTTTTTCTAATGAGTTTTCCTACTCAAGTGAAAAAAGAAATTGTAATGAAGTTCT
This sequence comes from Irena cyanogastra, assembly GCA_013397155.1. NCBI lineage: Eukaryota > Metazoa > Chordata > Aves > Passeriformes > Irenidae > Irena > Irena cyanogastra. The sequence goes on along the minus strand of VWZV01008127.1, from coordinate 262,236 downwards.
AATACAGTACCTGTAGCTTTATTTGCAATTTTGCATATGATCTTATAAATTAATTATTCAAGAGAGCTACACATAGTTGCTACAAATATAATAAACATCTGTTTAGTTGGTGGATAGCTGATAGCCTCTAGATTGAACTGTACAGGTCTCCATAGAGACAGTTACATTAAGGTTACATGACTTACCTGCCCAGACTGATGTAAGTCATGCTAATAGGAACTTGAATGTATGAAAACTCTAAGAAGCAAGTACTGTCAGAGACAATAGGTATGAAAGAACTTTCCTCCACAAAGCCTGGCTAAAAGTAGCTGCATCACAAATTAACAATCCAGGTAAGCTGGTGTGTGGGCTGAGGCTGTGGCAGAGTGGACATAAGATTCTGGCTGAGATGCTCCCATGAGGTGTGAGCACTGGGAGCACAGAGAGGTGCTGCACAGAAGGAACACCACATCCTCTCCACAATGAAGCTGGATGGGCAGCTTCCAGCCAGTGACTAAGCAAACCAAGAAAGCATAATCCACTGGAAGTAAAATGTTTTTCTATCGTACTAAACAACTGTATATGAGGAATCTATGTATATGTACTCTTTACTCCTTGTTTGCATGCTTTACTCTTTATTTATTTAGTGAGCTCTATGCTCAAGATTTTCTAAAGAGACTTTGAAATTTATTAGTTCCTTATGCTTGTTTCTCAGGGGAAAGACCCTTTATTTCTCCTCATTTACATTTTTTCTTTAGTTTTTCCTGTATATCTATATTATTTATTAAATGATTCCCACTAAAACACAACCTTTGTTCCTGGAAGGTAGGATTCCTGTGACTTAACTTTAGCCTCATGGATTTCAGTATCTTGCCTGGTGTCTGGGCTCTGTTCATTATCAGCAGAGAATCCTCTCCCAGGGGGAACTCATTTGATTTGTCTCAGATGCCTTCTTTAGACAACACTGAATCCCTCTGCCAGGGGAGGGCTTGTATCTCTCTGCTTTGATTTTAGAGAATGCTTGTCTACATCTTTTCTACCCAGTGCCTGGCTTTTAGATGACTGAAGTCAGGAGAGCTGGTTTTAATCTCTTCCTGCTATAATGGTGTTCCTCTACAGAAGTGGTAGCTTTAGAGGATCTTCCCATCCAGTTGCTGAAATAAGCCATTGCTTAACATATTTCAAATAAGTGTATTTGCTCAGAAGATGGCATACAGATAATTTGCACTCCTTGATTTTCTCTGGCAGATTTATCTTGATAGAATCTGTGTGGAGGTCAAAACCCTACCATGGCAGGGCTCAGATCCTACTTAAAAATTTCTTCATTGCCCTGACTATGAATGTCTCCAAGCAAACAGCCACATGCAGATAAAGCACAATCTGCAGAGCTCCCAGTAAGTTATTTCTGTAGCAGGCACTTCTCTTTGGAGGAGCTGGCTGGGATCTCCTTCAATCCACACCTTTTCCAAGTGCTTCATTTTCATCACTGTGCCACATGCACTGTAACAAACCTCATGGCCTTTTTTGCAGGGGGAGATGGTACTTAAAATTACAACCTAACCAGTGTAATGGATGGGCTCCCCTGGCTGGTAAACAGTGATTTCTGCCTGGCAATAGCAAAGTTCTTTACAGGCTCCAGGGCAAAATTAATTTTGTGAAGGGTGTAATGTGAGGTCTACATGAGGCTTAATTTCCACTCTTCCTTGTTTTATAACATTTAAGGAGCTCTTCAAATGTCCAAAGCTCCTGATCTGGCCTTTTGACTTTCACTGGCTAATTTAGGATCAACATACTAAATTTTAAGATCATTGCAAAATACAAAGAAAATCTAAGAATGGAAGTCAGTTCCTCTCAGTTCCTAAACCCCAAGACCTTAGGTGTCCTTATACCTAAAGATACACACTTCCTATGCTGAAACTGTTCAACATCTTCCATAGAAGCTTTTCAGATCTTTTTAAAGGCACTTCTACAGATTTTAGAATGTTCTTAATATCATGTTAGCATTTTTTCAAATTGATTTCTGATTACTTTCCCCCTAATTATATATTCCACAGCTGCAGTCTTGACAAGGCAAGCAGCAGGAATCTGCTCGTCTTTGAGCTCTCTTTACTCTTAGAAGGTGCATTTCATTCATACAGAGATGTAATTAACAACCTTCTGACTTCTCCACCCAAGCACAGCTTCTAACTGGTCATTACCAGAAATAACAGGTTCTTCTCTCTAACAACGCTTTCATTTGCACTTCATTGCACTGTATTAGGTGACATTGAACGTGACACTTGGAAAGGTAAAATAGTTCTGTGTTGATTCGGTGCAGTTGTTTCTAACGAGACAGATTGTGCTACAGGGTGTTGCCAAAGTGCCTCTCCTGAGAAGTGGGAAGCTGTCTGGTGTTTGCTTTCACTGTAACCAGGATGTTCTAAACTTTTTTGTTTGGAGGGATTTAGTCTAATTACCTTCCTCTAAATCTAGGTGGGGGTATTTTTTCCAGCCTATCTCCTATTTTCCTAAGTAAACCTTACTCCATAGGAAATTGTCTTCACGCTAACTTTCTGCTGCTGGTGCCTTGGATAACTTTCTTCAGTAAAGATGTAGGTAGTAGAGATGTAAGCTACAGAACAAGGTTTCCTTTAGAGCAGTTTCTGTCTTACCTTCCTTAATTATAAGTAATGGAGCATCTTGGAGCATTATCCAAAATGCTAAAGTCAGTGAGTCTTCCCACCAATGTCAGTGGTCTTTCTCCCTCTTGGCTAGTGATTCAGTCATTTAGTACTTAAAAAGCCATGAAATAATTGAGTTTCTACCAGCATGATATCCCTATTATTTGCCTGTTACAGCATCAAAGACTTAGAGAGCCTGGGGTGATGCAGAAGCATGCCATTGGGATGCTGGAGTCAGTGTGCTTTGCAACAGGAGCAGTCCCTTGCCACTGCTCCCTCATCAGCTCCAGCAGCACTTGCTTTACTGAGGTACATTTGCCCCATCAAAGCCACAGATTTTGCTATCCATCTTTGATGTCATTCCCACACTGTATGGTGTGTGTTTAGGGGAAGGAGAAGCAGGACTGCACCCAAAAGTGTCTGAGCATCGAATGCAACTGCAGAGGTGAAGGATCTACTCTTTTCTGGTATTTCTCAAACACTACTTGTTATGTATTAGTCCCCATTACCTAAGATATACAAAATGGCAAAGTGCTTTAAAAAATATTTACCCTGAGTATTGCTGTTGAAAGAATACTTTTTAAAATGTATCAGAAGTGTTAGGACAGACAAAAGAGTCAATATTTTTAATGATGTGCATATGAAGGAGAACTCAGGAACAAAGCAGACTTGTACTGTGAATATTCATGCTGGAAAGTCCAGTATAATGAGTGAAACAGGAAATATCTTCCCATATGAGACAAAGAAGAATTCTTTCAGAGTTTATAATCCTTCTCTTTTTACTGAAGTTCCTGGCCGAGTGTAGGACTGTGTGCATCAATTTTTACATTTCTTCATACTATTTTCAGAATAACCAGGAGTGAATACCTTAAAAATCTGTTATCCTTTTACTGTTTATGAGCTGTGGTAGCTCAACAAAGGAAAGGGGATCAAATTCAGTGACTTCTTTCACACAGTGTAAGTAGAAGCTTTGTTCCAGTTAGTTCTGGCCTGACACTCACTTCAAGTACTTATCTCTGGGAGCATACCAGGAAGGAAACTATAAAAATACATTTGAGGATCTTGTCGAGTTAAAAGTGGTCGACAAAGAATAAGCCTCTGCTGATAGTTCAGTGCATTCCATAAACTCAGCCTGTTGGCCAGCTGTGTTTTCCCAGTGCCAAAATCAGACACTGTTCTTGAATTTTAGCTTTGCATTTATAAGTCTATTCTCCTTGTTGCTTTCCTATCACTCTACTTTTCTGTAAAGTTCAGAGTGATAACTCCTCCACGTATTTCAAAGGAAGAAAATCCGTCTAGTTCTTTCTTAGCAAATACCTGTTGACCTCTGGCACACGTGCACAGAAGAAGCAGGGTTTCCCAGTGCGGAAAGTTAAAACTACAGAGACTCTGTTTCAGAATTTGCAAACAAAGATTTAACTCATAAAAACTTCAGTTCCAATGGCATTTGTAGAAAGGAAATGGAAATCATTTGACCACTTTATCAACAACAATCTTTGCATGGTACAATCACAAGTACATGCTTGTATTTCTATGCTTCAACTTCTTGCTCGCTTACCTTGTTCTTTGTGTGGAAAGAGAACAATGCCCACAATAACTCTGCACTGCAGTAGCAGTGTGTGATGGGATCAAATCTGTAACCACTAGTTAGTGGGCTAGTAACCACTCTGTGGCATGTGGCTGGAAAGCTGTGAGTTAACAGTCTTGGTGAATCTAGAAGACTTTAGGGAGAGGGAACATGGGTTCTGCACCTCCCACACTCACTTCTTACCCTCTGGCCAGATGCAGCCTAGCTCTGACATTTGAGGGAGAGGTTCTAGACATCTTTTAAAGAGTCTAACAAAATGAGAAAACATGGTTCAAGCACATAGGTGTTCACTTTAGGGTGATCAAATTGCTCTGTGCCCTCTCTACTCAGCACTAGTAAATATTCACTGGCTTCAGTGGGAATTTCCATACCCACAGATTGATTCAGTTGATACACAGAGGCATACAATGCAGCTCATGTAAGATGTACTAGCTTATCCCACCCAGTTTGCCCTGCTGCTCCAGGTGAACATGAGGGTTAGGGTTAGGGTTGTGTCCCACTGGCCACAGCTGCCCACCCTGTGTGGGTGGGTGGCTCACATAACCACAGCTAAGCAGATGAGCAGCTCTGGTTGCTCCAGAACAGTATCCTGCCCTTAGCTCACATTCAGATTGTTACATTTGGAAGTTTGAAGAAAATTAGATTCATTCTGTGTTTGGTTGGAAGAGACCTTACCCAAGTCTGCCTCCATTGTGGCCAGGGAAGTGCCAAAGCACTGTTAACTGATGATGAGTTTTCATTTCAGTGCCTACTGTGCAGAGCTAGATAGTGAGGTTTCAATGCAAACCAGATGTAGGTGCCACATGAATTTCTGGCATGACTGCTGAGCTTTTTGGATAATGTTTTTTACTCATTTGATAGAGTAGAATGGATATGACATGATATTTTACAGCCACTTAGAGACAAATCCCCACCCCAATAAGCTTAACTGATAAAAGGAGTTTAAAATAAATTCATCTCCATTGCTTGTGGTGACTTTAAGATGTATAGCTTCTGCTTCATTTTGTACCAAACAAACCCTTATCTTTGTCTTAAAGCTGACACATAATGTGCTACCACTTCCTGGAGAGCAGAATCTCGTTGCAGCCTGCACTGTTGCAATGCAGTGTATAGAAGTATCTGTCTTTTAAACACAAACCAGGCAGGGGAATGTTGTGGAAAAAGAAGTAAAGCCAAAGCTGGACCTTTAGTGGAAAACAATGATGAAAGTGACTGCAGAACTAGAGAAGGGAGCTCTCACAAGCTCATGCAGGCAGCAGTGAAACCATTTCTGCCCTGGGCCCTCTCTGCAGTGTCTGCAACGTTCATTACTTACAGCTTAACATGCACAGAGCTGTAGGAGGAAAGTGCTCTTTATCCACCTGAACAGCTAGAGAGGGACCCAGCATGCAGCATGTTACTCTAAAGTCTGGGTAGGAGTTAGTTTTTTAAAGAACTCCATAAATAGACCTCCTCTTCAAAGCCACAAACAAGGTACATTGTGGAGGCACAGTACCCACAGAGGTTCAATTCAGACACAGCAGAAAGCTTCAGCCAGCAGCAGCCAGTCACAAAACCTTCCTCATTTTGTCAAAATCACAAGATTATTGTAACTAAAACATGAATTTTCAAGTTTGTCATACTCATAGTTTGACCCAAGCAATACATACCTCTTCCTCACAGCAACATTCCTCTCTCCTTTCCTCTTAAAGCAAAAGTAGACTGAGGGAAGCATTGCAAAATATTTCCTATTCAAGAATTCAAGCATTCAAATTACTTAAAAAGTTAACACCTATTTTAAATCACTTGCTGTTCAAGAACTGAGAGGGTTTTCCCACAAAATGCTAATTTAAGGTGAATTGAAATTTTACATGCTTCAGTCAAAATAGAAAGCAAGTGTTAGGAGACCAGCAAACCTCACAAACTTCTGACAATATTCTTATGGACTCAAAACTGCCTACAGTCACTTTCACCTTCACAGTAACCTTGAGAAAAATTTTCAAGCTGATGATAACTGTATTTTCAGAATATTTTATATAGAGAATAGACCTTTCACCAAAGCACAAGCCAATCACAACCTAAGATGTAGGACTGAGACTATGAGTTCATACTCTATTACCTTTTTGTGCAAGTTACTATAACAGATTAAAATTTGGTAAGTAAATAAAAGGAATCTGACAACAATCTTCTTTATTTTATAGGTTAGTCTTAGACTCTTTTATCTAGACAGGACTTTAAGGGAAAAGGTTCTAATTTTTTTTGTCTCTCCCTAAACTCTTATACTCTGAGCAAAATTTCATGGATGATTTTTACCATCTTCTGACAACAAAATAGAGAAAATATGAAGTGCTTTCATCTACCTACACAAGAAAGTAATGGCTGTAGAAGTGAAGTACTGCATACCAAATGCTCTCATGAAATTGCTCATAATCATTCTCCTAGAATCATTAACATTTTGAATAATTAATAAATTCAAGAAAATTACAATCTGTTCAAAGACAATCCATGAAAAAACCTAAGACTGCCAAACAAGTTATTCATTGTAAATTATTGCTCTGCTGATGCAGTTGCATTACATAAAATGAAGCAGCCAACCCTTTAGGAACCAAATGTTTCATTAGCCTTTCTGATGGGTGGCAAACAGGTGAAATGAAGCACAGAGAGAGAACTAACAGAGGAGAAACCTTGCAGTGACAGGAGATGATCTTCAACACATATCACATTTCCTACATTGGGAGTGCTGCAGTTCTTTCTAAGTAGAATAATAAAAAAATAATAAGGTAACACAAGAGCAAGAGGGATGCTGAGACCTGAATGAGTGTCAGTATGAATTTTCATTAGGCACAGCTGGAAGGTCTGAGAACTGTGTTGTGTAACCAAGTCTATGAAAATTAAACAGTGTGAAAACTGCTGACACAACAACTGAGCTGCTTGTGCCAAAGGCAGCCCCACAGCTGGTGTACAACAGCACACATCCCCACACAGACCAGTGAACACCAGTTGATTCAGAGGTCATCAAAGGCTTTTTGTTTCCAAGAACCTTCAGAGACTGAAAATCAGGCAAAGTTTAAAATTGTCATAAAAATTGCAGGTTTATAAACTGCTGCCAAATCCTTTCTTGTGTATGAATGATAGGCTTCAATGAAATGTGGCATTTTCTTCCACAATATACTACAAAAAATACCTGGTGAAATAAAGGTTATATCTGAGAAGCTTTCATTCTCCTGGTCTTTTATTAACAAAACTCAGACACTAATCAGATGCTGCCTTTTAAGCATCAGAGCAGAGATTCACATTCTTAAGGATATTTTTACAATGCTTTGTCCTACTGTCAGATATGAAATGTGTGCGATCTGTTAATGAGTAACTGAATATGCCCTGGGATAATTTCAGTGTGTTTCTATTCTTCAGATTTCTACATCATTTCTTCAACTCAAATTCCAGTTTCCAGATGCACCTAGCTCTCCTCCCTGCACTGGCCTTATGCATTAGATATTTGCAGAGGGGATCAGTGTTAGGGCAAAGAGCCTTGTCCTCTCTTCACTGTTTTGTGAAGCTTCATCTCTGTGAAGCTCATCTGGCTTCTGCTGCTTGGAGAAGGGTGGATGAGGCAGAGGGGTGTTGAGGTGACTGCTGCCCCCACTCCTTACATCTCTTCAGTGGCAGCAGAGCCATCTCCCAAAGGCTGCTCCCCCTAAGCTGGTTCACCTTCCATGTGAGGTTTATCCTTAGGCTTGGCAGTCCTTCTCCCCTGGGAAATGTCCTGGCCTGAGCTCAGGTTACCACTCCTGGATTGTGCCTGTTTTGCTGAGATGTCATCAGTGCTCTGTGCTGTTTGGCTAGCTCACAACACAGAGTTAGAAGAAGTCCTTAGGGATCTGGTTCTGCTTCCAAATCTTTAGATAAAGCAAATTGACATCTACTTTTCATTCCCAAAGCATAAAGTATCATTTTTGTAGTTGACTTTACCCTTGACTAATAAGATTTCACCTAAAGCAATTTCACCAGAACAGCATCCAATGCAGAAAACCCAAGAAAGATCCCTGGCTCTTTTTCCCTTCAAATATCAGTAGTTAATAATTTTATAAAATTTTGCATGGTTGTAAGATAAATGGTTGATTCTTCCAAGGGAAGAGAACATTTGAGAGTTATGCCTCCAGGTGAATGGAAACTTAAGTCCCATCTTGGTGATCTTCATTCCTAATAGCCATGTCTGCACTGTGTGGATGGAGCAGAGGATCTACTGCCACACATCATGGATCTACTGCCACACATCATGGCTATCTCCATGCTTGTGCAACCAGACTTTTTTCCAGAAGCAGCCACTGGGCACTAAGGGATGGTGCACACCAGGGCAGGATGCCAGCACACAGGCCCAGTGCTGTCCATGTGTGCATCTCAGCAAGTTACTGAGGATCACCCTGTACAGCAAGAGAGGACACAGCCAAGGTACCTGTCCTTCATCTAGAAGCAGCAGCCATACAAGAAAGCAGGGAGAGATAAAGGTGTGCTTTGGAAGTTACCAAGCCAGAGATTCCAGGAGCTCCAGCAACCAGCTTGGGCACTGAAGAAAGTACCACAAACCTAGCGGGGCTTTAACGTGGGGGCTGGTTAATAAATTAACTTACTATTACCTGAAGTTAAGGATCACCTTACTAATCATCTGAATGAAGGCTGAGGGAGTTGGTGCTTTCAGCCTGGAGAAGAGAAGGCTGCAGGCAGACATCATAGTGGCTTTCCAGTACTAAAGGGGCCCTGCAAGATGGCTGGAGAGGGATTTATTACAAGAGCCTGTAGTGATAGGACAAGGGGCAGTGTCTTCAAACTGTGTAAGAGTAGGTTTAGATTAGAGACAAGAAAGGAATTCTTGACTGTAAGGATAGTGAGACACTGGCAGAGGTTGCCCAGAGAAGCTGTGGTTGTCCCATACCTGGAACAGTTTGGATAGGGTTGGATGGGGCTTTGAAAAAGCAGGTCTAGTGGAAAGTGTCCCTGCCCATGGCAGCAAGGTGAAACTAGATGAAGGATGTCCCTTCCAACACAAAGTGTTGTGTGATTCCATGATTCTGTGGCTCTCTGTGTAAAGGAATCATCTTTGCCTCAAAAAATTCTTGTTAGTAGCTTCCCTCAGCATCTGTCATCAGCAGAGAGTTGGTGTCTCCATGGCCCAGACACAGTCCAGTGCTGTTGCTGGAGGCTCCAAGCCTAAATGCTTCCTGTCTGCATGTCTCACTGGAAGGGGTTTACCATTCTTCACTCTCCCCAATCATTTAGCACAGAGATGATAAATACAAATAACCTTGAGGTAGTCATATATTCAGATGTTTCCTCACAAAAATATTTTTGCAGATTTGAATTTATAAGGAAGCCATTTACCAGTTTGTGATAAAGGGGGTTTTGGCCTGTTGAAAAGAAGCAAATTACTAGGGTAAGAAACATTTTGTTCTGCTGTACATTTCTCTCTTCATACATTGCCAGGAGATGGTAATGAGCAGTGAGTCATGAGTCGAGTTTCACTGGAATGAAAAATGGCAGAAATAGAACAGAAAGTACACCCTATCCTTTCAAGATCCCCCATCCCATAAACACCAGAACTCCATTAATTAGGATTTGAATGCAAATTAATGTGACAATTGCAAGTTAATGCTGAGAACCAATCAAATGGGGTTGTCCAATAGATGTCACTGGGAATGCCAAGGCACATGTACTTTTTTCTGTATTGCCTCTGGGAGCCTCATCTCCATTCACGGCTCCCCAGTTTGTGCAGGCTCCTGGAGAGGCATTTAGCATCATGCCTCCAGCAGCTTTGAGGCCTTAAGGCATTGAAAGAATGAGGTGCAGCAATATTTAGGTTTATTTCAAATGTAGCAGACACATTTCTAATAGTGTTTGGATGTAAATACCCAGTAGGTATTCCAGCAGAACTCCAGGCTAACTGGAAGTATCATCACCTGAAGTTGTTTTCATTATTTGTGCTAAGATAGCAACAAGAGACCTGTAATTCAGGATGTCAGAGACTATAGGAATAAACAGACAGTCTGTTCTCTTGACTTTCCTTCCTACAAAAAATAAACTGTACTGGGGTCACATTCTGTCTGCAAGACCTGAGGAGACTGGAAGCCCTACTGGACAGCTGTTTGTTTGTCAAGCCCATGATGTTAGAGCAGATAATCCTGGTTTGGAAATAGGCATCTTTACTTCCAGAACTCAGGTATTTTCTTGAAAGTGTCACACTGATCTTTAAGAGCCAGTCACATCTGAACTGTTCTTTGAGCCAGTGGGAAAGCAGGTTCTTTCCCTCTCCCTCTTACTCTGTTCATGACAATCTTTATATTGCCAGAGAAACTTGACCTTGGTTATCACCTTGGTTAAAAGGAACAAACAAAATTTCGAACTTCCTTGTGCTGCCATACGCCTGTGTTTTTGTTCTAATACATCACTGACAGGACAGTTAAGTAGCTTGAGTTTTCTGCAACACATCTTCCAAGCGTGCTCATCACCCTGCAGGGCACCCTTCTATTGCAAGTGCCTACAAAAGCTTCCCAAACCAAATTTGTCAGTGTCAGTTCCCTGACTACTTACACGGCATTTGATTTGATCTTGTCAGGGCTCAGTCCCACAACTCTATCTACTTCACCCACTCTTTCCAATTTTTTGCACCTCAATATCCCCACCTAAACTCTTTATTTTTTTCATTCCTCCTCCTTTACCTATGCTTCCACCAACCCTGTCTCTTCTCATTCATGCAAGGCAGGCTTGCAAGTCCTCAGGGCATAGTCCTGTCCTCATCCTGAGCCAGACCACATCTGGCATCCTGAACTAGAAGCACAATTGCAGGCTTCAAAGTGATGTGTGTGTGAGGTGACCACAGCCACCATGGCAGCTCAGAGCTCTGTCCGTGCTGGTTTGCCAGTGGATGGAAGTGCCTGGGTCATGTCTCCATGTCTCCTGAAAAGCACACATGCAGTGATCTGGGAGAGGTTGTGGCCACCGCTTCCCATGCAAATATTTCATACAACACTTGAGCAAGGTCTAGAGTGATAATTGGAAGAGCCACCAACATGTAGTCTGTATTTCCTAGCCTGCAATGAACATTTGGATGTGATCTGAGAGGAACTTCTGCTTCTTAACTCTATAGTGAATGCTCCCACCCCTGAAGGGGCAGGCTGAGAAATCCTGCTTTGCAGCTGACCTACTGGCCACCAGCATGAACAATCTCATGAGCTCATAACTGATGGCCAATGAGAAAACACAACAAATTTCATGAAGCTTTACAGATCTCCAGGGATTGAACAGAATCGTGTGATCTCCAGGGAATGAACAGAATAGTGTGAAGAACCCTGCCAGTTTTGTTCCATGTGCTGGGTTCAGCAGATTTCTGATTGTGGGCAGCTGGCGGGATCAGCATCTGGTGGTTGATCCTTTGAGCAGGGCATAGTCTGACGTGGTAGATGCAGCAGCAGAACTGTGTAACCTGCAGCTCACATCTCACTGGAGCTGCCAACCCAGGCTATGAGAGCAGGGCTTGATCCCAGTGCCACACCATAACCAGGAATATTCTTCAGCCATCCTAAACAGGCACCTGTGGAACTTGGATTTCCAGCCAAGATACTGTTTGGAGACACAACTGAGAAAAACTAATAACTGAGATAGCAGAGGAAGTCCAGTTATCTTAATTGTGGTCTTTTCATACACTTTACCTGCAGAACTTGCATCTTAGATTCATGGTTTTTGGGAGCATTCAATCCAAAACTTTTGCAGAACTGTTTAGAAATTCACTAAAACCTGGAAAGAGAGACAAGCTAGTTAAATGGCACACTCCAAAAGTCAGCCATTTGTTGTGACATGGGAGATGCGGGTTCTTTCAAACTCAGGTTTAAAGAATCTGCATGTCTTCATCAATGGCTTCACCATTATGATCCTACAATCATCGTTATTTTAGTGGTACTGGGGTGATAAAAATTGTGAGCATGGCATGATGTGCTATGTAGTGTGATCCCATTAGCTGGTTCCTTGTTCTAATTCTCAGGCTTAGTGTTTCTAACAGTTTGCTTATAATCACAGATGATGATAGCATGCACACACTACACAGCAATCAGAATTACAATAAATTTGAGTTAAGCCTTTAACTACACTATTTCAAGCATTTATTAATCAATATTAATGCTTATTAATATTGATAATAATTGCTTATTAATGCTTATCTAGTTGGGGTTTTTTTTAATGTGCTCTTATTCTTCTGGCAGCAAGTGCAGTTTACTTGCATATGGAGTGAAAGACGATCACTGTTGTCTAATATAAAAGCAAGTGAATGGTCTCCATCACCATAACAGCCCAACAGCCAGTTTGGCTTGCAGTGGGACTGGGATAGAGCAGGACATGGCACAGCTCCAAAGTACACACTTAAATGCATGAGGCCAAACAGTGTGCACTGGGAATTCCACACAGAGCCATTCACATGTGGAACAGCCACCCACAGCCTTGCTCTTTCCTGCTGGATGTCTGCAGGCAGATCCAGGCTCTCAGCACAACTCTGCTGTGATTCTCACCTGCATTGAAACAAGTGCAGGAAAGCCAGTAAAGCTTGGGATTTTCTTGGGTTTCTAATACAGGAGGGTTTTCCCAGAAAAAACAACAGAGGCTCAGTGAATCTAGGGCCAAGTCCCTTGCCGAATTTCATATTCTTCCTCTGAACTAAAAGGTTGCTATGAGCACTTTATGGTAGAAAAAATATTAGGTACTGAGATATCTCTCACCTATTCCTACAATTTTTTCAATCACATCGAAACTTTTTGAAATTAGTTTTGACATTAAAATTCAGTGTAAGGTTCAGATCAGATAGAAAGTACAACAGTATCACTGAAGTTTCTTAAAGCAATTGAAAGTGAGGTGATATAAAAGGTTTAGATTTACCTAATAAAGGCACCCAAAGAGCACAGTTTAAATAAATAGATAAATGCACACTGTTTTCAGTACAAAATTCAGTCCCACTCCTCCCATAAAATTTTGTTTTCATTTTAATGTAACAAAATGTTTGTAACACCACCACTGGCACCTTTAGTTCCTGTGTAACACAAGATCAACACTATTTTCAGACAGCTGGTTTTTACTTTCTATTTCTGCTTCAGAAGAAATCATTAGTATCTTTCACAGAGGCACACTCTCTGTGCTGTCATAATGCTGTTATCCAAAACACATTACAGAAGCAGGTTCATCAACTGAACAATCTTGGTCTCATAATATCTTTGTCAGTATTGGAGAAAATTATCTGGTTTATTAATGGCTGCTGTTTACCTAGAGTTTTTTTCTGCAGAAACAAAATAATGCAGCTCTATTGCTATCTCTGTGTCAATATAAAGTATATTTTCATGGACATATTAAAGAAAAAGGTAGTGTTCTTTGTCATTTATTTTATCTCCATTATCAAGTTCCAGCTGAACTAAGGACCTCAGTATACTGGATTGCAACCACACAATAATATTTGTCTCCCATGTATTTTAACTATCTGTCATGTATTTTCGCTCTTGGAATATATATTGAAAAATAAAAAATGAGGATGCATTCAGTATCTCTGTTCAAAAGGGAGACTTTGTTATTTATTTCAAAAGGATAAAAAAAAGGTTGCATCAAAGATATTTGTAGTTTCCTTTGTTATCACTTTATTTAGGCATATTTCTGATATTTTCATATTTGTGCTAAATCAAATTGGGACCAATTTTAATGGGACTAAAACACAAAAAAATTTGGTTGAGAAATGCAGTTTGCTGGGTGTGCAGTCATGTACAATCAGGATTTGTTACAGAACTCTGGAGAAGGAATGTCCTAGGGCAAGGTAAGAAGGAAATTTATTCTAAGGATTTGAAGCACTGAGGTTGTAGCTCAGATTAAGAAAAGCCAACCAACCTAATTTCCTTCTGTAGTGCAACAAATCTGTAAATTTAATCTTATTTGTGAAGTTTTGTCATTTTGTAGGACTAATGGTTAAAACTGTTTTTCTGGGAAAATGCCTAATCAGGTCCAAAAGAAAGTGAATCTTAAAGTCGCACATTCAAGGAAAATTAAGTTTTAAACAAAACCAAGCAAGTTAAATACACACTTGTCCAAAAAGGACTGTGACTTACCCCAGCAAGATCAGCTACATGTGCAAGAAAATAAAGCTACAACCTGAGAACTCTTATCACTCAATATATAGGAGAAGGCAATTTGCAAAATAATACAATCCAAGACATTTCACTAAACAGATTTGAGGAAATCATGATATGCTCATAAAATTTTGGAAAAAAAAAAAGAGAAAGGCTTTATCTGTCACTAAATGTATAGCTGCTAGTCCTTCCTTGGAAATAACATAGTTTCATTTACAAGATATTGAGGATATCATTATGCTCCCTTCTGGAACAGAAGTTGTTCTTCCTCAGCTCATTTGACTGTTTTTGTACTATAATTTAGGAATTACAACACAAATATTTAACCATAAGGAAATGTTGCAAGCAAAATATGATTTGTGTACAAAAACGCTTCAATTTAAAATAGAAGCAGTCCTCCTTTGACAAGGTTAAATGCAACTTTTAACACTTTAAGGATGCCAGCAGATAAAACACAGAAATAAAAAGCAGAGAGCCAAAAGACACATATGGAGTTAACAAAGCTCTTTAAAACCTCGGCAGAGGGGGCTGGAGTTCTCACACATGGGAGAGCCTTCAGCGAGCCCTGCAGGGGATGGGTCTGCAGCTCAGGCTTCCAGAATGGGAAACAGCAGCTGCTTTGCCCTGCTGTCTTGGTTTTGCCTGGGAAAGAGTTAATTTTTTTCCTAGTAGCTGGTAGAGTGCTGTGTTATGGATGTAGTATGAGAACAATGTTGATAACACACTTTGTTGCTAAGTAGTGCTTACTGAAGCCAAGGACTTTTCAGTTTCCCATGCTCTGCCAACAAACAGGTGCACATGAAGCTGTGAGGCAGCACGGCCAGGGTGGATGACCTGGGTGGATATTCCATACCACAGAACATCAAGATCAGTATATAAACCAAGAGGAACTGGCTGGGAAAGGTGCTCACTTTACAGAAGGGCTGAGCATCAGTCAGTGGGTGGTGAGCAATTGGATTGTGCATCACTTGTTTCTCTTGGCTTTTATTATTCTCTTTTCTTAGCTCCTTTTTCATGGCTGTTGTTATTAGAATTATTGTATTTTACTTCAATTATTAAACGGCTCTTATCTCAACTAAATGTTTTTACCTTCTGAGTCTCATTCCTGTCCCACCAGGGATAAGGAAGGAGAGATATGGCTCAGTGTATTTGGGCCAGAACTCCCCAGGCAGTGCTCTGACCTCTGCTCTTCACCTTTCAAGTTATTTGCATCTCAGCAGGACATGGTTTAGCCTTCAGTTGGCTGACTCAGCTTGAAGTCTAAACACAGTTGCAAGAAATGGTTGACACCTTTTGATCTCAAAAGTCTTCTTTGTAATTACAGCTGAGTTGTCTCCTTTCCACTCTGGGGGGATGCAAGTGTATCTGTAACTTTGAATTGCAAAGAAGGTGGGTAGGGGCTGCAAGGAACTGGGAGTGGAACCAATCTCCTCCACAATGCAACAGCTCTGATTTTTGTGAGAGGCACACTCGTGGTAATTTCCCCTGTGAATCACACTGCCTCACTGGCAACAGCACCAGGGGAAATCAAAAAACTGTTCCTGAATCCGACCTGCTTATGCTTGTGCACCCCCATTTGCACTGGTGGACGTAAGCCACATCCAGCTAGAGGGAACTGGGATGCCTGTGGAAGAGCAAGCTCTCTCCTAGACAAGGTGTGCACCGCAACAGTGCCTGAAATAAACAAGGCAGGAGACTTTCTCCTTTTAACACTTTTATTAGGAAAGCAGCTTTGGGGTGGGGGCCCGAGGAGTTGCACACCCCACCGCTGCTCCCTTCACCGACACCGAGGAGGAGAGAGTGCAGCTTTACCAAGCAGCAGCAGAGCTGGGGCTGCCGTCCTCACAGGAAAGTTCTCCCTTGTTCGGTTCATTGTCCGGGGTCCTCATTCCAGTCCAGCTCTAACCAGATCATGGTGACAGTTCGGGGATTACATCGATCGCATGGGCAGGTTGAGGAGACAATTCCCCACCTGAATATACCACTTGGTTCCTTAAATTCACAGTTGGCTCGTTGTTCCAGGGGTCTTTATTGTCCACACTGCGTGTCTTCTTAATTTGCATATGGCAGTGACATCGTCCATACCCAGAACTGTCTTTAGGGAGCAGCAGCAGCCTTACCCGATGGAGGATACACAACAGAGGGGTATAACAGGGTAATTGACAACTTTAGAACATCATAAATTAATTGTTTAACTTAACAACATTAATTGACATCATTTAACATTGTAACAACTTGCTACTGGTTGAGGTAGACAAATTTACATGTGAACTAATTCATAACAGTGCCTGGGCTGCTCCAGCTCCTTGGACCCTGCTGTGCAGGGGCAGGGTGTGTGCTCACAGGGATCACCCTGCACACCAGGACAGCCCCAGTCACCCCGCCCAGAGCAGGAACCTCTTCCACTTGAATTCAGGTGTCTTATAGTGTCATAAACCATTTAAAAAAGCACGAGATGTTTTACATTAACTATGTATGCAGGCACATAAATGCATGTGCATAATACAGCTTTTTAGCTTTCCTACAGAGATAATTCTTTCCGTGTACAGAATAAGCAGAAATCTTGGGGTAGCTTTGTTTTCACTTATACTACATTAAACATTGCTATTCAGACTGAATCTTAGTGTGAATCACAAGATCACGTTGATGCTTCAGCATGTAAGTACAGAATTCCCTTTTGGCTTTAATAGCATTTATGAAAGAAATCAAAAGAACTTGTTCAAATTTAAAATGTGGTAATATGTTACCTTCCAGCTATTTTTAAAATTTTCATTTCATTTCTGGAAAAGGAAAAGAAAAAGCAGTCTGAAGAGATTTACGTGAAAAAAATCAAAAGATCCACCACCCTGGAGGAGATTCTCACATAAAGTTTCTCTTTATTATAAAGGCAACAGTTTTATGCATAATGTTGTTGTTGTTGTTGTGGAATTAATAATTAATCTCTATTTTATTGAGAGTATTCTAAACTTACATGCACTTTTTATTATACAAGATATGCAACAACTGTGATAATGGCTGGAAGTGATATGCAGAAACACTGAGAACTTGTTTGGGAAGAGACTGAAGAGGAAGAACTCATATGACTCATACAAAAATGTATTGAGCATTGTGTTTCTACAAAAGATATCTGTCTACAAGCCTGAGAAGCACAAGCTGCTGTGATCTTGTTCTCTTTCACAGAGCCCCCATGCTGGGTGGTGTGGAAGAAAGCAAAGGTCACCTGGTTTTCAAAAAGGGCAAGAAGGAGCAGCCAGGGAGCTGCTGGCCAGTCAGCCTCACCTCAGCCCCTGGAAAGGTCACGGAGTGCCTCAGTCTGGAGGCCATCTCTACCCACAGGAATGACACAAAAGTGATCAGGAGAAGTCAGCACACACCCAGGTTATCAAATCTAAAACCACATGTAAATGGGAGGGCAGCTCCCCTCTACTGCTATCTTTTGTATCATGATTATTGCCAAAAAAAGGACAGAAAATATGGTTGTGTGCTAATCCTGCCAATGCTGGTACAATATGGTTATGTGCTTATCTGCCAATGTTGGCATATCACTGATTTTGCATGGGTGAGCAATTCTGGCAAGTTATCATATAAAAATTAATTTAGGCATATGAATTCTTGCAGTAATATTATGATACAGTAAGTTTATTTTTCTGAATCAGTGTTCAAGATACAACTGATGATGAGTATGTTAGGAAACAACAGGAAAAGATGAGTATTGAAGGCAGCAATATGAGTCTCTAGTTTTAATAATTGTTAATCACCAGGAGTTAAAAAAAATTACTATTTAATCACAAATTCATAGTCAAGTGCTTAACTCCAGATCCAAAATAAATCTGTGGGTACCTGATGGAAATACATTGCTTTTCAAGAGCTGCTAAGCCCACAATTTTGCTGAAGCTAAAAGGTGGCTGAAGCCAAGTGGAAGAACTTTCTAAAAATCAGGTTTGCTTTCCTTGGCAGCTTCAGAAGCAGTAGGAAACAAGTTCTAACCCTCTAGTTTCTTATGAATGTGTTTTGCAGAATAACAGTATCAAGGGGGCTTAAATGGCTATGAATTTCCTACATTGAGATCTTCACAACTCTAAAATTACTGGCAATATTGTTTAAATCATTAATATTTACTAAAACCTAGCAAATCACCCTTTATTCATGAAATGAGTAGTTCCCAAACTTCTTTTTCACCAAGAACTGCAGTCTTTGCTGAAACCTTATTATGAAACAAGTAAGGGCATTATATTATAATAGTATAAAATTATAATAATCTGTATTTACTGAATTAATGTCTCTATAATTGCTGGATGCCTTTTCCACTTCAACCTTCTGCTGCCCCATCTTAAAATCTCAACCATTTTCCCCTGGGTGGTAGCTGCTATCCCCCACAAACCACTTCTCACCATGTCTTTAAGCATCTAATTTCTTTCCCAGGAGAGGCAGAGACTTGTTTCCTGTTTCCATTCTTGGGAGGATTTCTGGTCATTTGCAAGTCTGTGCTCAGGGAAGAGACGCTGGCTTGGGACAAGCCCTTCCAGACAGAAGTATCACATAAAAATGCTGGGGCGTGGTCACTGCTCTGCTTGGGTGAGCCCCCTGCACTCAGAGAGAGGGACAGCAAGCTCAGCACACTGCAGTGCCAAGCACCAGTTTCAGTCCCTTGTTAAAAACAATACCTGGATGTGGGCTCTCACTGGATGGCTTTAGGACATCGAATAAAACCATAATTATATGTGTGAGCTTCAATCCTGTGACACAAAATCCCTTGTGAGGAGCATATGAGAGCAACACAGGAAACTTAACAGCGTTGTCGTTGTTTCCCTTAAATGTGTTTGTTTACACTCAGGGCATGGCTGGGTTTGACTGAAAGGACTGAGAGATCAAACTTTCCTGAGAAACTTCTCTCAAAGAACTTCATCCTTGAAAACCTGCTGCACTAGTGTAGCTGCCAACAGGGTCAGAGAGATGCCTGCTTACCAGCACTTTTAAATGCTTTCTGTGCAGTTTATACAAGCCTTTCCAAGCTGCTTTGAATTTCAGGCTTCATCAGATTTAACGGGACATCACGGCTGTGTTTGTGGAGTCAACACTTTTCTTTGGTCTGTTCTTGAGCTGCAGACTCTCTCTCCCTGCTGTGATGACAGGGAACTCTTTCACCCTGACTTTCAGGCCCGCATTTCCCCCTAAGTGCTGCTGAAACAGAGGTCTGCCCAGCAGGGTGGTTTTGAGCACTGGGGTTGAGCACTGTCAAGGGAAGTATCTCCCAGTGCTCCTCACCAACATAAACCCTTTATTGTCAAATAAATAAGGCCTAAATATAGACTATACTTCTGCAGATTTTTCTTAATCATGGGTCTTTTTTCGGAACTGTAAATTCCTGTAGTTCAGTTAAGTCCTTTTGTAAAAGTGCAAATGGAGATATAACAAAATCCATGGAGGAAATGCATTTTTGGTACACAGGCACAAAGGACCAAGGACAAGAGCACAGATGTGACCATGGTTCCTATTTTTTGACTCAGGATGGATTTGTGAGGGCTGGAGCTTCTAAACCCAGGCTGAGCAGCCCCTCAAACTTCTCTGTCACATTCACTGCCAGTCCCACACTGTGCTGGGCAGAAGAAGGCATCAATTACAGCAGAATTACTTTACTTTTGTCTTCAGGGAGACCAGAGTCAGTTTTCCTGAGGCTAGTGACAAATTTTGGACTAGCCATGGGGTACCATGACTGCACTGCATCCTTGGAGTCTGAGGGATTGTGCCAGCCATGGGCAGTGAGCCCTTGGCACCTCCCTGCTTCAGGCAGGGCTTTAGGAAAGAGCTCAAGTGGAGGGAAAAGGAGTGTGAAAACACGGGACAAAAGGAGCTGCCCTGCAGCAAAGTGAGAACTGTTCTCAGTGTCTAAGCTGAAAAACAATTGGCAGCAACCAGCATTAGGTTATGGCATGCTAATTATTTACTCTCATTACTTGAATGTATTTGAGATGCATGTATTGGTCTCAAAAGAGGCTCCAGCTCCATAAAAATAATTAAAGACTTTTTTTAAAATACTTCAAATTAAAAAATGAAACACTGTAGATACAGATGTGAAATCACAAATAATTATTTTTCCAGAATGTCAGCATGTTTATTCAACGTCAGTTATTTGGTGGAAGATCATGATTTTTACTTTATTGCTTTAAATCTGTTAAAAAGCATCTTTTCTATTGGGTTTCTTAGGTTATTACACACAATAGTTGAAACATCGTGACCCATAAAAGCCAGAGGTTAATTTGATTTTCAGATATGTCAGCTGGAGTAAGCAGAAGGTCGTGCAGATTGCCTATTGTTGTGGCATTGTGTTTGCTTAGGACATTTCCCGTGGCTGCCTTGGCCGCGGAAGCAGAGATGTTCAGACAGTCCTGTTTGAACTTTTCCCCCATCAGCTCATTCCAGAACTGAACTGACTTCCCCCAATGCAACCTTTTCAGTGCTCAGTGCTTGTTTTTTCTTCCTTTTCTGAGAGCATTTGAAGAAGCCTGGTTTCTGTGAACTTGGAAGATCCTTCAAGTTAGCCTGAGTGCTGCATTACAGCACAACTGAAACGGGTCCAGCTCTCAACTAGTGGAGCACCTGAGTGCTGCTGTGCTCAGGATGGCCATTACTGGCACCTTGTTAATGCTCTCACATCTGTCCCTTGACTGGCAGCACTGTAGGGCTGAAGTTTTCGTCACTAAATCAGTTCAAATAGAGAGAAATAAGGTAGATATAACAGTTACAGTTTTGTGTCTTTAGGAAGAAGCATGAAGAGAGTTATTCCATTATTATTAATATTGCAACTACTACTACTATTACTGTTATTACTACTACTACTACTGCTGCTGCTGCTGCTGCTATTACTACTACTTTTTCTAAAACTCACTCTGCAGGAGATTTTCAAAAGACATAGCTTCTAATCCGTTAAAAAAAACAGTAAAAAACAAAGGCAAATCAGTCCCAAAACCCCTCCATAAATAAAACACGGTGAGGAAGAATTAATTTAAATAAAACTGTCATAAGCATTAATAAGAAAGACCATTCAAGTTATGAAACCAGAGCAGGGGAGAAAGAGAGCCATGTGCTTGTCTAGGCTTAAATGCTTTAGGTCCCACACTACTGACACAGGGTTTTGCAGAAAAAGAAGCAGACACACAAGACCTTTGAAGGATTCTGTAAAAGAATGGATAAAATTTCTAAAATCTTGTTTCTAACTAAACCAGAAGAGCTTTTTTTACTCTAACACACTCAATAAACATTTATACACTCACTTTTACCTCTTCATCAAACTTTTGGAAGTGACACAAATTCTAAATCCTTGCTGTTGTTGTTGTTGTGTGTTGACCAGGTTCCATATATATCAGTTGTACCAGTCTGAATATTAATATCAGAATGTCATGTATTTGAGAAAGCAGATAATCAGACTGGGGGCCACAGACACCACAGACCAATGCTGGAAAGAACACAAAAATGGAATGAGAAAAACACTTTTCATATTCCTGCTTACAGAAAATGTACAGAAATCTAAGCATTAAATGCAAAAGTAATATAATTTCTTTAGCTTTCTCTGCCATCATTCACTGTAGCTGCAACTGTGATTTATGAGAGCATAACACATCTGGTAAACTCAGCCTGAAGTCTAGGACTCTGGAGTTTTGACAACTTGCTCAAATATCCTACTGCCTTCCTTGGCAAAACCATCTGAGAATGAGTGCCACATAAAGCACCTGGGATTTCCTATGTCTAAGCTGATATTCAAATCTTCAAATTCTGCCAGAACTGTTTATTTAATAAATAAAAAATATTTTAAAAAGCACTGCCTAACTCTAAACATGACAGTTAAGGCTTGACCATGCTGCCAACAAGACCATGGCTGATACACATTTGAAAGCCAGTGCCTGGCTGGCCTGAACAGCAGGAAAACTTGTGCAGCAGAAGCCACAGCTCAAATGTAGGGAAGGAATCTTTATTCATGTTCACCATCTGCTCCTAAGCCACCACCAGCAGACAAGAAGCCCCTCATCCGCCCATCCCACCTAATCTTGAGGCATGTCCATGTAAGGAGTGTCTGCAGTGAAGGCAGCTGGCAGGTTATTCAAAAATTCCCCTCTGTGTGGTACACACAAATCACTTCCCTGCGTGTTTAACCCATGTTTAACTGGGTACCAGTCAAGACTATCTTGTACTCTGAAACATGCTTCCACTCGATCTGAAATGTTGAGGTAGCTGAAGAACATGTGCCTGTACCCAGTCAAGCTTTTAGTACTGTCCCCCACCCTTACAAACACTTACATGTTCTTTTAACTGCTTATCTTCCTTTGTCTCTGCACTGAAGTCTATTTGATTACTTTCAGCTTTTCTTGCTGAGACTGACAGCAAAAGTGTTGCCAGTGCTGACATTTTGAAGCATCTCACAACATCATCAGGGCAAATGTTCTTTCACAAGAGCCAGGGCAAAGGAGCCCCAGAGAGGATATAATCATCTTGCTCCACCTCCCCTGTGAAAAGCTGCCAACAGAAGCACGTAAACAAACTAATCCCTATCCCATCCCATTATTAGCAGATTTAGCTACAGGCATTCAAAAGGAACAGATAATGGAAAGTAAGAAGAGACTATAGAAGCAAAATCATAATGGTGATGCTTATTGTGAAATTAGAAAATCATTTTCAGGATATTTGCAGATCTATCTTGTATAAAAAGTCATTCTGTAGCCTTTGGTAAATGTGACACTTGCAGACTTATGGGCAGCTTATGTTCAAGTATTTTTATTTATACAGATTGCAAGAAGTGTTAGGATTTTGTGACATCTTTTGCTGTGATTGCTAGTCAATTAAGATCTCTCCTCAGAGCCTTTTTTATGCCTAGGTACGTAAATGAAGGCTGCTTTCATGCAGCTCATAATGTTGCATTTATTAATCCTCCACTGTGAGAAGGAATATGAACCCACTTTTCTGGCATGAATACATTTCCCACTCAGCTGGACAACATATTTTTGAGTAAAGACAGGGCTGTGACAGGCCTTCTCTTTGTATCGCCTCCAAAATATTTCTGGAAGGTGCAGAAAGAATGAGTCTGCAAAAGCAGGAGGGGGAGGCTCTGTTGGGAGAGGGGACACCAGGGCTCCAGCCCCTGTTTTGTTAAAGCCATCCTGATTCAGTGCAAGTTGTGCTCTGAAAATACCTTCTCAGTTAAGTCCTGCTGGTGAGAGAATTTCTAGTTTTTGACTCCCTAAAAGTGTAGGGTTTTAGCCATTCAGCATGACCAAGAACAAAGGTAATTCTCTGCATGTGTGGAGATGGGAGTGGGGCAGACAACTTCCAGCTCCTGTTCCTGCCCGCCATCCCAGGTCTCCTGATGTGTCCATGTTGCATATTAGCACGAAACCCTTGTGTACTACTACTTTCACACTAGTCTAAAAGAAACTTTGTATATTTGCTTGCCCTTCCCATGTCCCCGACCCACAGGGTGCTTCAGGCGGTTTCTGATACACGCAATACTCAGAGGATGACCTGCAGATGAAGAGCACTGGATCATGAAAGCTAAATCCAGCTATAGTCCCTGTAGCCTGACAAAGCAAAAATACTTCTGGGTTTTGGTCACTTTGTGGTTAGGATGGCAGTAGAAAAAGAACATTTTACCCTAAATTTCATATATGAGGGTTTGGCCCTGATAATATTTTGTGGATTTTGACTCTTTGGATAGCAGCCTTCATTTGGACTGTCCAGCTTATGCTCTGTGTGGGACTGGATTGGATCACAAAGCCTTGGGACCATCACAGAAACCATGTTCTGATGGAGATGCTCTCTCTGAGCTTCAGTTGCATAAGTCTCTCAAAAGGAAATCCATGTATGAAATGAATATTAACTAGAGGGTGGTGCAGTAGACACCAGGCATAACAGAGGAAATACATCACTTCAAGTATTGCTAACATTTATTTATTTTTAAGCTTAATTGGTGCTTCTGCATGCAAAGTGGCAGGAACACCAACAGCTTCCATCTCATCAGGTCTGACAAGCCTGGAAGTGCTGGGGGTTGCTGCAGGCACACAGAGATTGCATATTGCAGGAAGTAGGATTGATGTCTTAATAAGAGGCATTTTGTCCTCCACATCACTGTGATGCTTCAGGCACTGTGCTTCTGAAGGGCCTTTCTCTAGAGATAAAGAGCTTCTTCGTGCTAATTAAAGGTTGCACAGTCCTTTTGAAAAGGTAAGAATAACTTCATTGATCACCACATGACGTGGTAATCTTCCTGAGTAGAATCATATGCAAAAGTAAGGCTTTCAGTGTTTTTTGTGTGGGGAAATAACAGAGAAGTGCAACCAATTCTTCTGTCAAAGCTTTTTTCCCCCTGCATATACAGCTTCATGCCATAATGTCAGGCACCTATTCTTACGCTCTCCGAATTCATTCCGAGCTCAGTTCACACCTGTGGATATTGACTATCATGTGATAATATGACCCAGAAGTTCAAACCTGCAGGAACAGTGCATTCATCTCACATCAGACCTACTTCTCTCACCCGTAGCAGTGGGATGACACAGCATTTTAGGCTTCTCCCCAAAGGAGCCTCACTCCAGATGTTTATCATCCCCTTCCCCTACCCAGGCTCCCCCTGAGAACTGCCTGTCAAATAAGAGACATTGGGTGATTGGGACATTCACCCTTAAACCCTCTTCTGCCTCACTGGGTTGGTGGGTTTGCAACCCCTCCCCTTCCCCTCTCCCCCAGGGTTAAGAGGGCAAGCAAGCCATGTGTTCATTCAGTTGGGAACCACCAAGAAGCTGTTAAGAGATAGAGTCCTGCAGGAGCTGTTGCAAGATTCAGATGCCTGCGGGCCAGGAATAAACTCTGGATATAACCCTCCTCCAGGACTCCTCCTTTTTCCTCCACCATTCATCTTAAGTGTCTCAGGCAGAGACCACCACCACCACCTCTGGAGCTTGGCAGGTCTGGACTTACTGCCACGTGAGCTGTCAGAGTCTCTTGGGGTTGAACACCTCAATTGCTGCTGTTGAGCTCAGACACAGGGGTCAGACAAGCCAAGGCACATCCCACCAGAGATATTGGTATTATTCCAATACTCACCAAAGTCTTTGGAAGCTTTTATTGCCTTTATTCACAGCATGAAAAGCACGGGAAAAAGAACTTCAAGTAAGCAAGCAACAAAAGGTATAAACAAGGTACAAGCTAGTCAGAGTTACACTGTTGAAATAAATTCCAGATTCCTATGAGGCAGAGCCCCAAGCATTGCTATATTATGCAAAAGAAATAAAAAAGAGCCTGCACCAGAAATATTTTTTATTATCAGAAAAATGTTAAACACATCGAGTCAATGCACTTTCACTGGATAGACTTCCAACTACTCCATATATCATACTTTCTGCTCAAGTGCTCACAAGCTAGAACCAGAATCTTTACAGCCAAGTGGATATTTCATTTTGCAAGCTTTTTCTCTATTTAAAGTGAATTTTCTTATAGTTCTCTAAAAAAGTAGCTAGAAAAGTAAAAATAAGAACGAAGGAAATGGAATGAAGCTGCATCAAGGCAAGGTCAGACTGGACATTAGGAAAAGTTCTCACCATGCTTGGTCACTGCAACAGGCTCTCCAGGGAACTGGTTGTGGCATCAAGCCTGTCAGAGGTCAAGGAGCATCTGGGCAATGCTCTCATCCACATGGTTTAGCTTTAGGTAGTACTGCAAGGAGCAGGGAGTTGGACTCCATGATCCTTATGGGTCCTTTCCAATTTGAGATATTCTATGGTTCTATATAAAAATAATACCTAAAGAGATGTTATGGTGGCCCTAAGAAGTTTTTCTGACTGTAAGTATTTGTCTCCTTTCCTCCTGGTTGTGTGGAATAAGTTGATAGCTGGAGGGCAGGACTACAACTCAGAGGGATCTCAGCAGCCTGGAGAAATGAGCTGACAGGAACTTGCTGGAGCTCACCATGAACACGTGCAAAGTCCTGCAACTGGGATGGGGAAAAGCCATGCAGAGGGCTGACAGTCAAGAAGGCATCTTCACTCATCAAAGGATCCTGGCAGGCAATAAAGTGAGTATCAGTCACCAATGTGCCTTTGCAATGATGAAGGTTAAACACATATTGGGGTGTATTAGCAACAGTCATGGGAAGTGATTGCATCCCTCTGACAGGCACTTGTGAGAGCATTGTGTCCAGTTTGGGGCTCCCCAGCAGACCTGCTGGAGTGAGTCCAGCAGTGGACCACTAAGGTTCCACAAGAAGATGGTGAGATAAATGTATTTATTCAGCTTTTAGAAGGCAAGGCTAAGGTGAATTACCTAATAAGATGGTACAGAGAGGAAAGAATCTCAGAGGTATTCCCAAAGGTGAAGGGTGATAAGAGGCAACAGACACAAACAGCAACAACAGAAATCCCAAAGAGATGTCAGGGGAAAAAAATTAATGAATGGGTGGTTGAATATTGGAACTGGTGCCCAGAGAGGCTGTGGTATCTCCATCCTTGAAAATCTATCCTTGGAAATACTGAAAAGTTGACTGGACAAGTTTCTGGAGAAAAGTTGGTCCTTTAAAGTTGGCCCTTTAAAGATGGTCCTGCTTTGAAAAGGAGCTGGAGGACATAATCTTCAGAAGTCATCTCCAATCAGAATTATTTTATGCATGAAAGTTTAGAGTGTTCTTTGTGTAAATGTTTTCATTATGATTAAAATTATTGAATTTGTTGAATGCTGAATACGATGTATGGCAAGGTGGCATAATTCAGATGCTTCAAAGAGTTCATATGAATGTGTTTCTGGCCCACACACAGCTTCACTCCCCAGCATGGTTACCCATTCACAGAGAAAAGTAGATTTACTCCAGTGTCACATGTAAGTTAGCATTTAAAGAAAACTTCCAAACTGTCATATTTCCTTTGCATTAGTCACGGAATTGCAGACGGACAGAGAGTCGATTTTCAAACATTTGCATAGAGAATTCAGCCTCAAAATTTTATTGGAATTCAATATCCAAACCTTTAAAGATCTACCTGCCACCAAGAAAAATGTCTGGCTTGGACCAGGTGGATCACAGGCTGGGAGATATGGAGAACGTGCTGAGCTCTGCAGGGACTGATTATTACTTCCTTTGAGAAGTGAGGCTTCACTTCTGACTCAAACGTGAACATGATCCTCTTTCCCAGAGAACTGAAATCAAGGCATCTCTGTACTTTCCATCATGAAGAGGCCATATCCCTCCTCTCGTACCGTTGTATCCTTACAACATTCTTGTTCCAGAGGTGAGCATCCATAGATTTCAAACAGTGCACAGATCTGTTTTGAGTGGTGAGCTGCTAAGCTGTCTCCCCATATGTCTCATTTGGGCTTTGCCTTGTCATCTATCGGACATAATAATTTAAACTCTAACGTATTATTTCACATTTCTCCCTCGTGTTGTGTGGAACGGTGACTGCAGTATGGGGTCGGGGAACAAACACTGCATTCTCTCTGTTGGAGTTTTAGTCAATGATATTTTTCAACGTCTTTGGGTCCAATAAACTGCAAAGTTTACGTTCCAGAACTGAACTTCTCTCAAGGTTTGCCGTACCTACCTGCTCCATTTCCCAGGTCTCTGCCTTTCAGTGAGACTTACAGCTCTCAGGAGGGCTGCAGAATCACAGGGCTCAGACAAAGCCTTGCTTCAAAGGACAGACTTCCTATGTGCTCCTGCTCCATTCCTACATTTTCTTAAAGCATGGCACACCCAAATCTGCAACCCTTCCACACATTTGGTGGACCACCACATAGAAGAGACCTCCCAAATTTTTATTTTTTTTTAATTGTGAAAAAGGATGACATGGTCAAAATAACACAACAAGGGAAGAAAGGTTTAAAACATCTGTGTCCGCAAATTTGAAGATTTTTGGCCCCGTCCTTTCACTTTTGCTCCGTGACAGCATCCTAAAGGTGCGGCGGTGCGCGGAGGAGCCCGGGGGCTGCCGTCACCGCTGGCCGGCGGACGGGCATGTGCCCGGCCTTCCCGGGCAGCCAGGGGAACCCACGGCAGGCCGGCAGCAGGGCCCGCTTTCGGCCACTGTCCCAGGCTCTTTTTTCTAACAAATGGCTCCCTGGGGAAAATATCCTTGGCGTGTTTGAGCAGAAGGCAAGCAAACCCTCCAAGCTTGTCCCGCAGGATCAGCGGGCTCTGCCGGGGCTGGGACGGCGCTGGCTCAGCCTAGGGGCAGCAAGGACAGCGCACTGCGGGCGGCGATCTCCAGCCCCCGGTAATGGAACCCCGAGCGATTCCGAGAGCACCGTCTGCCGGGCAGCTCAGCCCGGAGGCGGCCGCCTGCACGACCGCGGGTCGCGGCCGCACCGCTGCGGGCGGCCGGGGGCGGCCCCGCCGGGCCCAGGCTNACTATGCTCACGCGGGTGAAGTCCGCCGTGGCCAATTTCATGGGCGGCATCATGGCTGGCAGCGCCGGCGCCGACCACGGCAGCGGCGCGGACTTGCCCCTCCGCTTCCCCTACGGGAGACCCGAGTTCCTGGGACTGTCCCCGGACGAGGGGGAGTGCTCCGCCGACCACATCGCCCGCCCCATCCTCATCCTCAGCAAGGACACCCGGCGCCTGCCCTGGACCACGGGCTACGCGGAGTGAGTACGCCGCGGCGAGCAGGTGGAGCGCGGCCGAGCCCGCTGCCCGCACTCCCGGGCGCACCGGCGGCGAGAGGCGGCGATGCCGAGGGAGCCCCGGCGGTGCCGGAGGCGGGGGAGCGCAGCCCCGGGCCTGCGCGGCGCGGCGGGAGCGGCGCGGGGAGATGCCGGGGGAGGGGAGCGGCATCCCCGGCGCCGTGTGTCCGGCCCTGGCCGTAGCTCTGTACCTGGGTGGCTCCCTCCTGGGAGCCCGAGGATGCAGACGGTCAGCTGCCCTGTAAAGTCCCCGCGGGAGTGGCCGGTACCCGGGTCGGCGAAGGATGGCGTGGGGCATCACCGGGCTCCCCTACCCGTAGTGACGGCTCCGGGGGCGCAGCGGCCAAGGATGGGGTACCCGCCGGGTACTGAACAGCCGTTTCGGTCAATAAAAAGGGCTTTTGGTAGGAAACTCGGTTTGGTTTGTGCGTGTGTAAATACTTCCCGCTGCCCAGGAATGGCGAAATGTGTGGGGTTTGGAACACCTTCCTGTGGACTGACAGCCGTTGTGCTTGCTGGTGGTGACTGCTCACATATCTCTCAAAATGCTTTCCAGTTTGGGGAGACGCTTGAGGACCACGGGCTCCAAACTGAAAGAAAAAAATAATCCATTGGCTAGCCCCTAAACTGGGCTTTCCAAATGGTTTGTTGCCCTGACTCACTCATATAATGGTATTTACTTTAGAGGGTGTCTGATCAGGACCTGGTTGTAGCCTTGCCAGCCAGGCGAAAGGCAGTGTTCCTTTGGGTGCATCCAGCTGGCAGTGGGAGTAGCTGCAGAGGCAAGCTTGTCCTTGCACTTGATGCCTTTATCGGTAGGCACATTGTTTTCCTTGAGGATTCTGGGTGCAGGATTCAGTATTTGGTTTCTTTCTGTTACTGCTTTTAAGTCTTGAGCCATCCATGTTGTTACCAACTCAGAGATTAGTAAAGTTACTAAGTTAGCCCTTCCAGACTACAAGTTGTTTTGTATAGTCTTTTCAGACATATATGAATTCCCCAAAAAACTGTTGCAAAAAACTACAGTGAAGGCTTCACATTGTTAATGAGCAATCACTAGCTTTATTTAAAAGGTTGTTACATCATTGGGTATGCTGAAATTGGAGATTTAATGAGAGACTTAAAGAATTTTAAATTGGATTGTTCTCCTCAGATTAATAAAGAATTGAATAGGTTACTGAGCAAATTCCCCATGAACTGTAAGTTTAAATATTTAAAAGTAAGCTCTAATTGTTCTGCCGCTATAATAGTCCCTTAAAAAGCCCTTCTTTACCAAAATAAGTACATGCTGCTATTTTCAGCTTCGGTGAAGTTCTGTGGCTTTCAGCAAGTAACTGTGTTTGCAAGTTGGTGACGAAGTGGAAGGGAGGTTCTCTGGCTCCCAGGTGTGTGCATTCCATGAGCTTCACTTGAGACTGCTGGGGCAGAAAAATGTGGGGGCTGGAGAGTGAAGGTTTCACCGACCCTGCTGATGAAACCTGATGTGAGAGAGTGTTTGGAGATAAAGTAAATGGCTCTGGTGGTCTTGAAAGCAGAACATAGCAGGATTGTTTTCATATACTTGTTGCTCTTCCCTCTTGAGCTTTGAGCAGCTTGGTTAATTGGGAGGCGTAAAAAAGTCACTAGATTTTTCAGTTCCTGTTGTTATCCATGTGAAAAGAAGTCTCTCTTTTGCTTTGTCTCTGGTGGCTTTCTTGTTGTTGGAGTTTTGTTTGTTTTCATTTGGTTGGTTTCGGGTTTTTGTCTCATCCCCTTTGCTTTCAGTTACTGGCTGTAGTGCCAGTGGAGCAGATCTCAGGGAAAGGTGGTACTTGTTAGAGAAAACTAGTGAATGTGTTACTGCCCTCTTCCCAAAAGTATGTATATGATGTTCCAACATTGGGGTTCATTGTAACCAGAAGATCTCAAATGCTTGCTGTGGAGAAGCTGAGAGGAAAGCAGTGCCATCAAAATTGCATTGTTTTCCAAAGGCAAAGCACTGAAGAATGAAGAAGAAAATACGGACAAACTCAGATTTTGCCAAATATGAACTATTTTTTACCCATATTGAGCTATTACCAGGCTTTCTGAAAATAATTGCAAGACTTGCTGGGAGATACGTGTTGGAACGATGTTTTCTTTTGAAACAAGTTTGAGTTACATAAAGAAAAGAAATGGAAAAAGTACCAGGAAGATGAAATTACTATTATGCATATTCTGAAGTTTGTTGGCTTGGGGAAAGCAGGGAATAAAGTACTATCATGCTATTATTTAGCATTTTGTTAGTGTCTGTATTAAGGAAACTATGAACAATGTTTGCCTTTTGTTACAATACAAGTGAGCACTTAGAAGAATGTTAGGAGGAAGTTTGATGTCCTCACAAGCAGCTTGTGATGTAACACAAAGGTCAGCTGTTTAACTCACATTTTGCTAGCTTGCTTTAGCATGAAGACATGCCCTACCTGCAGTGTGCCGAGGTGCAGCTTCCCTGAGCTATTGTCTTTTCTGTGTTTTCATGTTTTCATGGTTGCAGTGTTTTGTTGGTTGGGATGCCTATGGACACAGGGATTCTTACTTCCTGAAGCTACTGAGAGGTTTGTTGTAGACTTAGAAGGTGGGGATTTGGCCCAGAAGGTGTAAGGAGGGTGTGTGCCACCTGTACTGTGTCTGCCCTGATGTTGTGAGCCATTGCACAGCAGGGTTTGAGTCAGTGGATTTATGTTCCACACCCAGCAGCAGCATCTGCCTCACTATCTTTAGGAAGAAATTCTGGCTCTGAGAATAGGTCACCTGGAGGCTGAGTTTCAGGAAAGCATTTGTAGTGTTCATGTTATTTAGTTGTAAAACAGTCCGTTTACAGATGATACTGGAGTTCCTTGATGTCATCATGTTGGCGTTTCATCAAGCTGGAGAAGGCATTTTGGGGTTAGACCTGGTTCCCATGCCAGACTGAAGCAGTTTGTATCTACAAAATATGCATTTTTTTGGGGAGATTCCTCTTGTTTCTTTGATTCCTGAGGATTAGTATTTCATACTAAACAACGCATTGACAAAGTAGCTCACCCTGTTCACTATTTCTTTTCCCTAGAATCTGTGTGGTATGGGCCTGTTCATCCCTTATTCCCCTGTAACAAGCATTTCTCTTCCACTCCACTTTCTTCCTCCTCTTGAGCTGAACATTTTTTTAAATGGGTATTTTTGCAATATTGCTCATTCATGTCATATATTTTAACTTATTTTTAAAATTACCTACTTAGCTCTGTGATATTATGTAGTGAAATATAAATTAGCTTTTATTTTTTATTATTAACTTTCCCTCTTTTAATGGTGTGATCATTACGAAAAACATGTAGGCGAGGAAATGGAATCTTCAGAAACATACTTGGTGCTGGGATAAAATATCATTGCTTCTTGACATTTTACTAGGAATCCCATAGGGACTCTACTCTCCTTAGTCAGTGAGCAGCCTAAAGATTGTCTTCTGAAATGACTGTCCTGCTGTCTTCCTTGCATGGGAGCCCTGAGACCTTGAATTTCATTTCATCTCATACAGGATGGCAAAAGGCCATGTTTCAAAGAGATATTCTTGTACCACAGACACTTGTCTAATGTTTGTCAAGCTCCATAGAAGCAAAACTACAATTGCATCCCACATCCAGTAAGTTTTTAAATTGTCTTTAAAGGTATAGTTTTATTTAGAAATAAACTTTTCATTTTTAATCAAGGGCACGCTTAATGTAGTTTTCTGTGCGTGGTTAGCTGGCATGCATCAGGAATGACCCTGGGAGAGGGTAGTCTGTTAACAAACGTTCTTTTAAGTCTGCCTTTAATCCAGAGGAGCAAGGAGATTTGCTGCTCTCTGAAAAGTTAAGTGATTTATTTGAATAAGGGAGGGTGGCAGGGATCCTGCCTCACACTTTGTCTGCTCGTTGCCCTCCCTCTCCTCTGCAAGCAGCTGCACTCCCAAGGCCACTGGGATCTCCTCTGGAGCTCTCCCTGTCTGAGCCACGAGCAGCTCTTTGAGCTTCTGCTTGGATTGCCCTGTTCCTGGGAGGGAAGTTTCTTCTCTGGTCCCTTCCTGTGCTGTTCTCAGTGTGTTTGACCTCTTCCCTGCAGCACTGCTGATAAGCAGCCCCCGTGCCCAGCTCTGGAAGTAACTGGCAAAGTAAAGGCAGCAGCGGAGAGCGTGCAATGCGAAACGACCCAGATGACATTCGCTGCATCTGAACTCCACCCAGAGCATTATTTTTCACCTTTTCCTCTTTTGCCTTATCTTCCTCCCACTGTGAAGGTACAGGATGAACAGGCTGGAGCAGAGCCTTCCTCTCCTAGCTGAATTCCCTTGACTACATATGGCACGATAAATTAAATGCTAAATTTGCAAATGACAAAGAACTAGTGCCTGCTGCCTGCCTCTGCTGGTGGAGTTGCAGAGAAACTGCAACTGAGTAGCATTTTGTGGTAGAAAAACAAGCTTAGTCATTTTCCATCCATTTTGAATGTATATTCCTGCAGTTCAGAATCCAGTCCTATAATTGCTTTTCTAAGCTGTGTGAATCCTGGGGATGGGACCATGGCTGGTTGCTTCTGTCACATGTGTTCCTCTTTTTGCTCTTGCCATTTCTTTGGAGAACTTCAAAAGGTACTATCAAATACACTTAAAGGACAGGGGGAAAGATTTGATTGTATGTTGTCTGTGTTGTCCTCATGCAAGAGACAGTTTTGCCCACCTATTTAATTTATTTTTTGAAAAATTCTAAATGACACTTCAGATACCTTTGCAGTTCCGAGTTATAATAGGTTTCCAGAAACTTGACTTTACTGGTATGTGTGTTTTCTTGGCTTAAAAAGTCAATTTATTAGCCTTGCAGTGCCTTTTGTTTGATGAGACAAAGTCCATGCTGTTTTTCCATAATGTTGCATTTCAGAGATACTGTGGTTTCTCTGCTCTTCAGGCCTGCAGTAGAAATTACATTTTCTCTTTGGTGTTGGTGGCTACTGACCCATAATGAATGCAGAGTTGTAGGTGAAGTATGATGACTGTGTCCTTCCAGCATTATTACAGTGGCAAGTTGTTACAGTTCAAAATGAAGAGGGGAAGCAGTTTATGGATTTTTTTTCCTTCTCAAAATATTGGATTTTTTGTAAGGCTGATGATGCTGCATCAGTTTTCTCATGCTATGTTACTTAGTTTGTAGCAAATGAATGTACATGAGGATTAACTGGAGGTTTTTGTTAAAATGTTTTCCAGCATTTCTCAGTGGTCATAAATACTTTGGTGAGTTAAGATAACACAGAAGTATTCTTCTACCTTTCATGTTCTGTCTAGACCAAACTATTTATTCAAATACTAAACATTTTAATAATGTTATGAAGCAGGTGAAAGCTTAATACGTCTGTGAGCTGAGGCAAGGTAAAACACAGAAAATGCTTGTCCTGAGTTGAATATTTTGATGTTGGAGGATGGCATAGGGCTTGCAAGTACTGATTGCTTATTCTAATCCCCATTGCTTCTTATTAATGCACGATAACAACACCACAGTCCTGCTTCTGTGAATTGGAAGTGATAGTCTTTCTAACCCTCACCTGGGAGCATGACTCATTGCCCATCTGTAAACACATTTCTTGTGTGTGTTCTGTTTGGTACAAACTTCAGGAGATGAGGCTCGTGGGGAAAGGAATACTTTTTTTTAATCTTGTTCTCTTTGGTTGTCAGGTTATGTACACAGAAATAATGAATTACTTTCCTTTTCAAACATTCTAAAAATTGTTTGCAATTCTCTTTGTTGAGATGAAAATATTTTCTTTTATTCTTTTTGTAGTTCAGAACATAAGACTGAGTAGGATCTGATGAATTAACTGAATACTCAAGTCCCATACATGTAGCTAGAGACAACTGAACAGTCTTCCTCTGTATGAATTATTCTTCTATGCATATTCTAATGTTAACTTTAATGTATATTGCCTGGCTCTTGTTTAAGCCTGGGTTCATATAAAACAGCCTACAGAAACCTCATGATAATTTTAAGAGCTTTAGAAATCCCTTTCCTTGTGTAAGACCTTATACTATAGCATCTAATATTTATGTAATGCCTCTAATCTGCCAAGTGCATTGCAAGTAATAATTTCAGAATAACCTAGGAGAAAAATGTACATGTGTAAATGTACTGATTCTTCCAAGTGAAAAAAAGGCAGCAGTGAGGGTAAGTTTTGGCAAGAGATTTGATATGAATGTGGAGAATGAATCTCAAGTTTTAGGTTCTCTGTTTTGATGACACAGTTATTTTTCCTGCTCTTGTGTACTTGGCTTTTCCTATGGGGCCTCTGATTTCTTAGCACTTACAGGGGTAAAAGGAGAAAAATAGAGGATAAAAAAGGTAAATTGTGCTCAGGTATTTTTAATACTAAGTTGCACAAACGTGATTCCTAGTGGGACAAGTATGAAATTCATCCCTGGAAGCTGTCTCCTATTGCTAGTCCCTCACAGGCTTAAAACTAGTGTTGTCTCACATGTTCTGAAAGGCTTGCTTGAGCATGGTCCTGGCTTCTGACACCAGAGCATGACTGTGCTCTCCTTCCTTTGGAGCCTTCTGCCTTGGCACAGGTGGCACTCAGCAGATGTTGCCTGCAAACACTCCGGCTTTGTTCATTTGTCTCTTGCAGCTGCATCACTTGGGAGAGGTGTAAGTGGGAGTGGCTTGGCACAGTCACCATCACGGCATAAAGTAAACTGGCAGGGCTGTGCCCCTCGGGGTGAACTGCTTTGAGCCTGTGGATGTGATCAAATGAAACATGCTCAGTTTGACCTTGAAAGGAGGCAGTGCTGCAAAGCACAGGTCATTCCTGTGATGGGATCTGCGTGCCACTTGAGAAAGAAATGTGGTTTGTGGGTCTAAGGATGGGTTAAGTCAGCTTTGTGAGCTGAATCCCAAATAAGGCTTGGAGTGGGGGAGTGCTGTTAAGGAGTGCAGGGAGATAATTTAGGCAGAGCAGACATAGCTGCTTTGCTGTGGCATGAGGCTGGAGTAGGTGCTGTATCTGTGATGGAGCAGCATTTGCAAAGGAGATAGAGGCTCCTGAACTACATCTAACCTGGATCCTTATCAACTTCCCCTTGGATTTCTGTTCTGATTGAACTGTAAAGTGAAAGAGGTCCTGTTGGACCTTTGTATTAACTGTGCCTCTTGCTGTCTCTAATGATTTTTTTTCTTTCTTCTTGTTAAACAGAAAGAGAAAGGTGACTTCTAAGAATTGGTTCCCATTTGGCCAGTCACATTTATTTGGTAGGGTATGTTTGGGATGTCCAGCTACAATACATGTATTATCCAGAGTGGTTTCCTGATCAGAGGTCAGGTGGAGTAGGTCAAAATTTCAAGTGCTCAGGGCACAAAACAGAGAGAGGAGCTGGTGAGAGAACTCCCAGCTTGTGTCGAGCTGCTCTGCCCCTCAAATCTAACTGACATGGGGGGGAAGCTTTATTGAATGGTCATTTGAGGGTCCTGCATGTAAGAGATGGCCAGCAGGTCCTTTTGGCTCCTTCTCTGCTATCTCCCTCATCCAGCAGCACACTTGCTGTCTAGTAGATGCTGCCAGCTGTACTTGGGCTTGCCATGGTTGATGCTGCATGAGTTGTTCAGTAGGTGAAGCTGATAAAATGGCTGCAGGTGTGATTCCTCCTCCCAGTACTGTATGTAAAGCAAGTGTTTGTCTGAAGAGTTTAACGTTCTCCAAATAAATACTGCATGCAGTATTTCATCAGGGGAAGGCAGTGCTAGGGTAAAGCCAGCCAAAGGGATGTCTGTGGTTCTTGATCACAGCATGGTTTAATTGCTGGAGTCTCAGTGGGGGAAGGACAAAAATAACACCAAGCTGAGGCAGTCAACATTAGCAAGTGCAGTAGATAGTGCAGGAGGGTTTGTGGTCACTGCATAGCTGGGGAATGCCAAAATATGGACCCTGTACGTAACTTAGCAATCACACTGATCTAAGAAAGAAGATCAAATAGGAAGAGGTTTTAGGGGACTGTGGCCTGCAGGCAACTTTCTGGCCTGAAGTAGGGTGGAAATTGGGAGCTTTGCTCATGGTTTGGGATCTGTGTTCAACACAGTGAGACTTGAGGGGGAGAGAATCTGCTGAGGGAGCCTAGAGCTGCTTGAGGTAGAGGGGTATGGACAGTGCTGTGTCCACAGAGAGCCTCAGCTTGATGGAACTGAAAATCTTGTGTGGCCTGAATGGGGACCTAAATGCACCATCTCCAAGACAAGCAGGAGTTGAATGGGTCTGGTCCCCCAAGATCATGTCAGCCTCTCCCTCCTCTGGTGTGGGGAGATCTGTCTGTCCATCACTGTCACTTGTCATAATGCCAGCTTGTTTTCGGCTCTGTGAACGATGTCAGACCCTGTAGGTTCTGCACTTTCCCCTCTTAGGAAAGCAGGTCTGAGGTCCAGGTGGTGACTTTGGCTTAAAGGTGAATAACAATTTCTAATATCTTTATTTTTCCCCTTCCTCTTTCTTCTTTCTCAAGTACTACCCTAAGGTGTAGTTGATCTTGACTGTATTGGTGCTGTTCAGGCTCTTTTGCAGGAACAATAATGTCACTGAAACTGTGAGTTGAGACAGCCAGCTTTTGCCTGATTTCAGGGAGAAAGAGTGAGAGGGGAAGAGTAGAAGACCATGTGCCATTACCTTTATGCTTTCCATGGCAGTGTTCTGCTACAATAAGGAGAGAAATATACTGAGCTTTGATTGCATCTTGTGTCCTGCATACCACTGCTCCAGAAATCCTGCAACAGAATTCCTTGGACTGGCATTAGAGGTCTGTGAGATTGTCCCTTTATAGGCAGAGCTCTGTTTCCAAAGTCTTTGCAGTTAATTTCTCTTATTTCATCTGCTGGTCCCATATCTAATGCCTTTTGTGTTGTCCTGTCTATCTACTCCGTTGCATAAAGGTACAGACAAGAGGTGAGTTCTTTCCTCTTCTCTGCTCCCCACTGTGAGCCTGTCTGGATTTCTCTAATTTATTTCTCTGTCCTTTGTGTCCTGTTATGATAATTTCTGCTTTCCAAATTCCCTGCAAGGAGCAAAAAAGATCCATCTCCAGCCAAGTTCTGCAGCAGATCACTTTTTTTTCCCCTGCCAACATTGATTCATTCGGGCCAAGTATGATTTTTCTATCTTTAGGTATGTGTTAGAGACCTCCTCAGAAACAGATGATGTGTAGTGCATGTTTGTAATGCTGTGAAACACCTGTCAGTCATAACTAACAATCTGGTCCTTGGTGGAGTTTTACATTGGAGGTGGGACTGAGGACACATCTCCCGCTCTTGTAACTTCAGCAGTGCTCCATTTTGTGCAGTAATCTTTGTGGAGAGACAGAATAAGTTACCTTGCTGTTCATCAGAGATCCCTGTATTTTCCAGGTGTGGCAGGTCACCATGTGAACTCCTGGGTTTTGTTAGGTTTTGAAACAGTTTGAGTGAAAGGTGAGTTTGGGCAACATTCCCCCCCACCCCCCAGCTAAGTGCCATTAATATCTTTACAAGTTTTTATTATTATTCTTTTCTTTTCCCCTTCTCTCTTGAGGGAAGTTATTTTATTGATAGTTGTGGACTTTTTTCTTTTTTGATTCATTATCTCTGCTACCCCTCTGGGGAGGAGAGGGTAAGAAGCTGTGAAACTTCATAATGGGCAGCAACCTTTTTCTTTCTGGTTGGGAGGAGCACTCCTTAAATTGATTCAGGCCCAACCTTTGTAAATGAGAGCAGGGTCTTCTTCAGCATGTTCAGGGATGATTCAAAGGCAAGGACTCTGGTGTTAGACTGCTGTCCCTGCCTGGCTGAGCAGCTCTGCTCCTACCCTGGAGTGCAAAGGGTGGCACCTCCCTTGGCTTCAGTGGCTGCAGTGGGGGCTTAGTGCCTCTTTCTCTGCCTATTGCATCCCTCCCACTGGTAATTCCATGGCCCCAAGTCTGGCTGAGTGAGGGTCTTGGATTTTTAATTTGCTCAGCAGTACATGATGCTTTGCAGAAGCCTGTGCAGTAAAGCTAGGGTCCTTAAATTGCAGGTTGTGTGTTTTAAAACCTCATTGTGAAAAATGTGCTTTTTCTTCTGAATTTGTATTAAGAATCTTTGTTTCATGAATGAATTCTAAAGTTTGGAATTGAAACTGAACTAATTTTTGTTTTTCTTTGCTTACCTTATTTGTAAGTGTCTCAACTCAGAAAGATCAAATCCTTGAAGATAAATGGGAAAAAAGAAAAGTTCTAATTTCCTAAGTTCAAACTTGCAATGTTTATCCTTTAGAAAGTTTAAAAGCTGTACAGTGAAACCTGCATTGTATTTGTGGTGCCAAATACACCACAAATGTATTTGGGAGGGAGGTGTGGCTTTAGATTTTGGTATTTGGAAATGGAAAATAATAATCATAAAGTTAGCCTCGGTGATTATTGCTTGCTTGTGTCATGACAAAGGTCAAAGTTTTATGTGTGTTTGGTTTTATATGAGTGACTTACATTTTGAAGAATGTAAATAGAAATTTTCTCCCCTTTTTTGTCTTCCCCTTTGAACAAAAAAAAAAAGGTTTTTAGCTATTTCCATGAGTAATTTGAAGATTAGAACTTAGCCATACATGCTCTCAGCCACAATGCAGGAATTGATAAGGCATTAAAA
This sequence comes from Irena cyanogastra, assembly GCA_013397155.1. Taxonomy (NCBI): domain Eukaryota; kingdom Metazoa; phylum Chordata; class Aves; order Passeriformes; family Irenidae; genus Irena; species Irena cyanogastra. The sequence goes on along the minus strand of VWZV01008127.1, from coordinate 222,591 downwards.
TGTACACTGATCTCTTTAAACAAACGTACCTCAGCGTCAGTCTTGGAGGGCAATTCCCTCTTGTCACTCATCAATCACATCTCCAGACCTGGGCTTTCACTTCATTTTGTTGTTCTTCTCAATAAACTTTAAGATCAATGTCTCCACAGCCCTTACAAAATCTAGATGGCAAATTCCTCAGGTGGCGGCTCCCTCTGGGGCACTTTTCAATGTCATTTTAAGGTCTTTCTATCCCTTTATGGCAGTGCAAAGCCAGGAATTACAGTCTGGTTAGTTCCTTTGGCAACCTCTCCAGAGTAATCCCTGAAAATCCTAGGTCTATGGATGGTAATTCTATTAGCTGTTCAGCAAGCTGAGTCTGGAGGAATGCAGCTGGTGTGTGGGAATGTGGGAAGTTCCCCATCTCTGCCTGTAATCCTGCTTTTAGAGGGGAAAAAAGTTACAGGCTAATGTGATTAGCTGTAATTCCATTCTTGCTTGGTTTTAGAGAAGTGTCTGATTCCTAAATCACAAGCTCGTTCTGTGAAGTGCTTTTGTAGGGGGGAGAAGAAACTATTTTGGTAACTCAGCTCATCTGTCTTTGAAAAAGCACTGGAATCAAGAGAAGAAGAAACTCTCATAGCCAGCAGTAAGTTTCTAGTTCTTGCTGTATAGCATAATTTAAAAATCTGAAACTAAGAGCATGTAAATGGAAACAGAATGAGCATAATCCTTTCAGGTGTGTGTGTATAAACATTCAATTTAATGCACACTGCACATGGTTCTTCAGGGCTTTGCAGCCCAGGGGTTTGCATTGGGATTGTGTTGTCAGCTGATCTGTGACAGCTGCTGCTGGGACAGCACTAAGGTGGCGTGGCTGGTTTAACACAGACCAGGGACAGAGCTGTCTCTAATAAAAGCTGCGGCTTCTACCTGAAGTGAATGACCTGGAGATCTTTTTTCTCCCTTGACGCACGTCTTTTTAGCGCTAGGGGAACGAGAGGATGGATCTGTGGGAGTGCCAGTGTGAGCTGTTGGGAAGGCTGCTGGGTGCCGGGGGGACAGAGGCAGCAGCCCCAGGACGAGAGCGGAGCGCGCCCTGAGCGGGTTAGCTGAGCCCACAGGGTCTGTGCTCCCTATGGCTGTCATCTGGGGAGAAGGAACTGTCACCCTCACCAGCTCAGCCTGTTTCCTATTTCCATGGGAAACGAGGCAGAAGGCAGGAAAATATCTTGTTCGTGTTTTGTCTGTTTGTTGGAGAATTCAAAATAAATGTGTCTAGTCTTGGAGTCAAATACTGCCCGAACCCTCTGTAGTGTAGAGCTCTGGCAAGGCTAAGCTCAAAGGACTTAACTTACTGCTTTTGTTGTTCAAGCAGCAAATTTGAGATTCTTCAATTTGGAGAAATCGTGTGAATTGAGGCTTTTCCTTGACTTCCTGTCAGGTTCCCCCTCCTCTCATGTCCTTTCTTGCCAATGTGGCAGCAGTGGCACTAGGGCAGGGAGGTCCTGGTGGCATCTGCCCTCAGAATCCCAGGGAAGAGAGGGAGTGTGCAGGCACTGCTGGAAGGGTGCCTGGCCAAACTGTAACACAGCTGCTTGGTTCCTTTCCTAAAGGATTGCAAGGTGGAAGCAAATTCACTGAAAAGGAGCATTGTTCACTTTTCTCTCCTGTGTTGAGTTGCCGCAAGTGTAGATCCTGTTACAGTAGTTCAAATGCTTGAGAGAGATGATGCTGCAGCAATAAAATGTTGCAATACTAGTCCTATAAATTTATAGGCTCAGTCAGGCTGGTGTTTTGAGAGGTTGTTTGGAATTGCCTTGTTTACAAGTAAAAACTCTCACTTTGAATGTGGTATGAGGTACACTGCCTCTCTTGTACTTACTTACAATCCTGATGGTTTGGTATGTGGTTTAGCTGCTGTGCTCTCTCACACCTTTCTCTAAGGCCAGAAAACCTCTTTAAGATATCAAATAACTGAGTGCCTTTCACCCAACAGCAACAGAAAATCCTCAAAGCTCCTCCCACTATGAAATAAAGGGGGAATTTCTGTTCTTTTCCCTTTGAAATTGCTTCATGCTCCCTGGAGAACATGAAACCACTGGAAGAATAGATTAATTTCATCTTGGAGAAATGTAGTGGTCTTTGGCAGGGATAATTTGAAGTAGTGTTACACAGGTACCTGTTTTGGAAACAGTTACCCCCCAGTATCATTTTGGAAAGCACATGTACAATCAAAGCAGGATATGATAATGGAAAATGAGGTGCCTCTGGAAAGTTTACATTTAAAACACGTTGAGTCTGTGTTCCCCCTTAATTATGGGCAGAGCTGAAGAGGAGTGATGGTTGGAAAGAAACAAGTAGGGAACATAGAGGAGCTGAAAGAGGGCAGCAAAAATGAAGCCTAAAAAGCCAGGAGAGAGCACACTGAAGGCAGGCTAAATACTTTTGTGTTGGGAGAGAGGTTTAACAGGAGTCCCTATGACAGAAAATGAAAGGCTGTAAACAGCAATAAAGATAATTCCCTGTGTAACTTAGAGTATATAGGCAGAATTCATTGCATGAGGACATACCAAAGAAGTCTGTTAAAGATGTAGTTCAGGGTCTCCTGTTTCAGGAGACCCCAAGACCTTGGATTTAAAGGTATTTAAAGTTAAAGACAGGTATCTTGAAAAATCTTCCACCACTCCTCTTTTTTTTCTTTGAAATAGAGAACTTTTTCATGTTGGCTGCTCGTCAGGTGTCTGCTGGTCATTAAGGGCATTGCTCTGCTGTGGTTGGGTTCATTCCTGAATTAACCTCTTACTTCTCCCACTCCCACCTGTGCAGCAGAAAGCAATGCAATTAGTAGGGCACAAACTGAGCTGCTGAGAAAATTTTTCCAAAGCTGTTTATTGTTGTTCTTTGGAATGATAATCCAGAGTGTTGTGGCTTAACTCTGGCCAGCAGATGTTCAGTCACTCCCCCACAGTGAGCTGGGAAGAGAATCATAAGGGTGGATGTGAGAAAACTCCTGAGTTGGGATAAAGACAGTTTAATAGGTAAGGCAAAAGCTGCACATGTAAGCAAAGCAAAACAAGGAATTCATGCAGCACTTCCCACAGGCAGGCAGGTGTTGAGCCATCTCCAGGACAGCAGGGCCCCATCACACATGGTGGTGACTTGGGAAGCAAATGCCATCACTCCAAATGTCCCTCCCTTCCTTCTTGTTACACCCAACTTTTATTGCCAGCGTGATGCCATGTGGTATGGAATATCCCTCTGATCAGTTGGAGTCAGCTGTCTTGGCTCTGCTCCCTCCAATTCCTTGTGCACCCCCAACCCATTCACTCGTGAGAAAGCAAAGAGGTTGCTTTGATGCTGTGTAAGCCTTACTCTGCCATAATAAAAGCATCTCTATATTTCTGGCCCTGTTTCCAGCACAGATCCAAAACAGAGCCCCACAGAAGCTACTATGAAGAAATTTAACTCTATCCCAGCCAAGACCAGTACACAGAGGAAATACCAAAAGGTAGGAGAGGGCCCTTCCATGGAGACTGCAATAGAAAACAAAAGTGGCAGCACAAACTACCAAAAAGTGGTATGTAGTTTTTCTGCATGGGGAGAGCGTCCTTAAAAAAAAAAATCTTTTAATGGTGGGCAGTGTTTTCATTTTAGGAGTGTATATTTAAACATTGGAGAAGGCAAACTTTTTTTTGTTAAGGATGAATGTGCTAATTTGATGGTATTCCAAAGTAAAAACTTTTCCCCAGAAAAGAATTGAGAAAGGCTACCTCACCAAGAAGAAAAATAATTAATGCTAGCTATTGGCATCATGTAACATCTTATTCTTTGTCTTTCAGTTCTTGTGTAATATTTTAACTCATATTTCAGGAAAAAAAGGGCAGAAATATATCCAGATACCTTTTTTCCCCCCTCTTCTCCTGTTGAGGCCACAGCTCCTCAGAAGCATTGCAGACCTGTGGGGCTCTATACGGCTTTCCCCAGCGTTGCAAGATCACTTTGAAAAAGACTTCACAAAGTCAAGGGAACATCCTACTGCAGTAAACAAGCCAGCATTGTTACAGGCAGGTTAGAAGGCACGAAAGAGCTGTGACTAGTGAATGGATTAGTCATAAAGAATCATTGAACAAATAGCTCAGTCTCAGGGAACGGCAAGGTGGTGTTGACTTTGAAAATAGGAATGGAATCTGAAAACTCTTTTCCTTGTGAGGTCTTCAACAAGACCTGGAGGAGCTAAAGTATTGACAAGGAAGTAGTTATACTCTCAAGGAATTGGAGCAGGTGGGATTTGTTTTCCCTGCAGAGAGAGGCACTTGCAGTACAAAAGCAGTTGATGCTCGCAGTAGAGGGACCTAAGTCACATATGGAGCTATGGTAGCATTTTGCCAGAGAGCTTATCTTAACCAAAGCTAAAAGCATGTTTGGAATTTGTGGAAAGAGATGATAGTTTCCATATATGAGGTACAAAATAAGCTTGTTTGGGAATGCTCCTGCTAGAACTTCTTCATAAGCTATTGTTCACCTGTGTCTGAAACGGGGAAAAATGCATTATGTGTATCTGCAGATCAGCACTTATCCAGTGTTTGTCAGCAGAGTAAACCTGGTGAACTGTGCAAATTGAGCCATGTAAAATGTACATCTGTGAGGCTGTGCGAGGAAGTGTGATTGGACGCTCAGAAATGAAGGTGAAAGTATTCTAACTTGTTTTAGGAAACAACATGAAGTACACAATAACTTGAAGTGTTAGAAATAATGTACTTCCAGGTAGCTGTGTAAGCTGTGTGTACCCTTGATCAATTTTGGATAGGTGGTAGGAAAGGTCCTCCCTGTTGCCTGTGTCTGTTGTCCTTGTGCTTTGCTGCCCAGAGATGCAGAGCTATAAAAGCTCTCATTTTGCAACAGTGATGGTACTTTTTGTGGACAAGGAAGCCAGTGGTAGCATGGCTATGGAGTGAGGGCTGGATCTGTCTGGTGGTCTGCAGCTGATGGGAGGGATTTGCTACAGAAAGCACTGACTTGTCTCAGTCTCTCCATGTGCTGTGTAGGATGTCTTCAGATCTCCTGAAGGAGGAGGGGAAGGGGGTGATGTGACTGCAAAGCTGACTTCTATCCCTCTTGTCCTCCGTGTTTCATGGATGCAGTTCCTATCAAAAAAGAGTGAAATATGTCCATCAAATGGCAGAGTAGTCTGACAGTGTAGCTAAAAAATGTTTCCACTCAACCAGCTGTGACTAGGAATTTGGCCTAGAAATCTGACATAAGAATTTGACAACTTATTGAAGTCTGGGACCATTACTAGTGTTGCCTTGTTGCATGTAGGGGCTTCCTGTGTGAGCAGCTGCCTTAGCTGGTGTTAGCAGCTGAGGAATATGCACCACAACTTATAGATTTCATCTGTATGTGTTGGTAATGACCTATTAGATGATGTTTTGAAAAAAGCTGTTTTAGACAGGTTTTTAAAGAAAACAAACCCATGACCTTTGTCTGAAACAAAGCCTCTTTTTAGGCTTGAGAGTGCCCAGCAGGTTGCCTTACTGTGGGTAGTTGTGTTCATTAAAGTGTTTTGTTTTCTTTTGCTTATTACTTTCCTTTGGCCCTTCCCATGAAATTGCTCCTGTGAAGTCTCACGCTGTTCATTTGTAACAGTTGAATAAAATGGAAAACTTCTAATTATATCTAAGAGTGCTGCCACTTGACTTGAGTACTATATGAGATAAAAAAAGCCATGTTGCTCTATTTTTCTGGTCTAATCTTGCAGTGTGACAGATATGTTTTGTGAATTATGTTGATCATTATTCCTTTTAATTAATTGCGTGGCAAATCAACACGAAACAGAAGAGTTCTGTCTAAAGAGAGACAATATTATTTTCCTCAGCCAGCTTGTAGCCTGTGATGTCCAGTGTGGCTGTGCTGTCCATGTGTCCTATGGAGTGTTAGGGGACAAAGTTGTTGTTGTCATGCTTTGAGTTCTTAGATCTTGTCAAACTACTGAGGTTTGACCACAGACCAAGAAATCCTTATCCCCAAAACTAGCAGGTATCTGAAACAGCAATGTGTTATATGCAGCTCATGTGTTGCACTTGCTTAAACTCATATTCTTTCTCTGCCCTTAGTTCTTGAGCATTCAGAATAAACATCAGTCTTACCAAAATCTTTGTAAGCAACAAACTCCCAATGCACTAAAACGAAACCAAAACCAACAAAAGAAAAACAGCAACAACAAAACCCACTCACCCAACAACAACCAAACAAAATAAAATAAAAAAAATCTGAAACTGAGCTGTGCCAGAATAGATTCAGAGAATCATGGAATGGTTTGTGTTGGAAGGGACCTTAAAGATCATCCAGTTCCAACCCTTGGGTGGAAACAACACTGTTTCCAAAAATGCTTTGGAGGGCAGAGCTGTAGGAATTTTGAAACTTACAAATGCTTGAATACAATAGATGCTGTCCGGAGCAGTAGGAATTGTGTGGGTGATTCTACACCCAGAAACTTTGCTCCAGACAGTTGGTGAAGGGTTGGAACATCTTTTATATCTTCCCATCATCTTCCTGGCCATGATTTTTCTGAGATATTTTAAAACAAATCCCCCAAAAAGCCAGAGCAAAACAAAAAAAAAAAAATTTTTAAAAATGGACCTGAGAAATCAAACTTGCTGTAACTCTTCTGGATATGCATAATGGAAAAAGCTAGAGATACACATATGCATAATGGTAAGAATATCCCTAGATATGTATAATGACTTTATGGCCTGACTTGTCATTGTACTCTGCTCTCCTTCTTTGCCCCCCTTCATTCCCCTTTCTTGCATCATCTCACCAACTAGTCCTCTTCTTGTCTCATGAGGTGCCCTGTGTTCTACCAGCAGTTTGGTTTTTTTAAGGTTTATCTGCATGTAGTTAGAAGTTTTCTGCATTTGTTCATTTTGAAGAAGTTTCTGCATACTTTGGGGAAAGCATCAAACAAAGTTTGAGCTCTGTCAGCTATTGTCATAAAAGATGCTGTTGCTCTCTGGAGACCTGATTTCCCTAATGTTATTTTGATAGTGGGCTATTTTAATCCAGAGTCAAAAACAAAGTCACCCCCAAATTTGATTGTTAGAAGAAGACATGCCACGGAGTAAGTCTCTTGGAAAAAAGCCAGTAAGATTAAACGCTGTCTGTGAACTCCCAGATGGTGAAGCTAGCAGAAGATTACACTTAAAGATTGTGTGAAACCCTCCTAGTCACTGAGAAATAGTTATAATATGTGGGATGCCTGAGAAATATTAAAACAATTATTTGCATAACACTGACCTACATCATCAAATATAATTGTCACGTCTTCAAGTTTTAATAGTCCTCATTTTTCTGTACCTTCTAGATCCTGTTAAAACTATCAGGACTTCCTAATTTCAGAATATGGTGGTATTTGTTGACAGTCAAATACTAATGTGGCTTTTATAGGTTTTGCTACAAAAAGGAAATGGCTGTTTTCCTCTCTTGTTTCAATTTCAGAGTCTGTTTCCAGCCATTGCTACTGTGCCTTCTGTTTTAATCTGGACCTGGCAGAGGGATGGGAAGTGTAGGAGGACAGGCAATTGATGTTTAATCCTTCATATGATTTCTAATTTATACTAGGGCTGATTATACATGCATCTAGAGCAAATAGGCACACATGCATATGCTAAATAGAGATACATTATGATTTTCTTGCTACAAACAGTGTATCATCTTCCATGGCCTCCGTGGTTTGGGCCTTGTAAAATTCCTTGTTATGTATTTTCACTTCTTCACTGTTCTTGCAGATGGGAAAACCTTGATAAAGATTCAGTGCTTGAGAAGTCTTGTTTCTTAGGAGATTTTGTCAAACTGTCACTTCTTAGATCAAAATTGGGCCTTTTTGTACTGAGTAATTAAAAATGCTGCATAAACTACAGAATTCCCTTGAGTGGTTGTGATAATTGAGTGGTTGTGATAATTGAGTGGTTGAGTGATCTTTTTATATGAAGGTTGCAATGTATCTAATGCTTTGTTTAAAAACTAAGAATAAACATAGGCAAGGTATCTGTTTTGCAGAATTGCCCATTATTCCAGGACTGAAAGCTGGGACAAGTCTGATAGCTGTCCCCTAGGGGTACTTTGCACACCCTGACACCCTGGTGGCATTTGTCAGCAGTGAGGAGTCTGTGGGGGGAGTTTCACGCAGCTCTTTTGTTTGGGGTAAAGGTTTCTTGTTTTTCTGTTTGGTATATAAAGAAAAAAGTCAAAAGAAATCTCTCTATCTTCACATCATACTTTGTATCTGTAATGACTGAGTTATTTCTGTATTATTGAGCGTTTCCTGCTCTGGTAATTACTGGTGTGTAGCATGCTGCCAAATGGTTTTATAAATCTGCAGAGACTGCAGCTAGCATGGGAAGTCTATTAAAGTAACACAGATTTTTGATTTACAGGATTTCTCTCAAATTTTGCAATTTCCATGCTGCAGAGCACAGACACAGTGCTCACAACTTCATACTGGATTTTGAAGTCCCCTTGACAGAATTTGAGGTGACTATCTTGGGATGAGAAGGGAAAACTACAGGACCCAATGGGAGTAGACATAGGACAGGGCAACTCACTTCCAGTGGAGACCTTTCCACTCTCTCAAAGCATGAGGTTAACAAGCTGGTGTGCTTTTAAAGAGGAGAGAGCAGAAGAGGAGACAGTGCAGAAGGTTTTAGAGGTTTATCACTCCTTGGCATAAGTGGGCAGGGCTGAAGGCTTTGGGGTTTTGATAGCTTGAGCCTTGCTTTTAAGCTGAGGTGTCGATGAAAAGACCCACTGTGCTTTACAGGCAGCCTGGCTGCATCTCTCTGATGTCTGTCTAACATGCCCCAGACCTGCAGGGTGCATAAGGCATATCACATTGCATAGGCACTGGGTGATGTTTTGGTATTAGTATCCTTTAAAGAATGTTAGAAAAACTGCAGGGTGAAGAAGGGGGCTGTGGAGGTTGTTCTAAAGACTAAGAAAGCATCTTAGAGCAGGAGACTTGGATGTAGCCTATTTATTAAAAAAAAAAACCTTGAGAAATGAACTTACTAGATTTATGAAAATATTCATGGAAAAAAGGAACTCTTTTCTCTAGTGAAGAAAAGCAGAAAAAGAGCTGAGGCCTGGAAGGTAGAGCTGTTAATTCAAATGAAAAATGAATCTCAAATCTTTCACGTGATGGTGGGCAATTCAATGTTCCATCAGGGAAATGAGTGAAGCTCCTATCTTGTGTTCCAAACTTTCATGTGAGCATACCAGAGACACCAAAATACTTGTAGAAACACAAATGACTGATGTATTTCAATCACACCTAAGGATCTGTGGTACATCAGTGGTTTGACTGGATAATTAACTTATCTGGCTGCAGAATTTACAAGTGTACTTTTTAGAATACTTACACTTTTATAGCAGGTGGGTATATTGGTTATAGCTTTTCATGTGTAACTGCTTGATGGTGGTTACACCTCTCTAATCAGAGATTATGACAGCCTTATTAGTAGCTGTGGAGAGGCTCTGCACTTCCACCCATTCAGAAAACATTATCTTGGCTGGGGCTGTGATTAAGCAGGTAGGCAGTTAGCTGAGCAGTGGCTGAGCCCCCAGGTGCCATGTGTGTGCACATGGAACAGTGGGCTGGTGACAGAGCTGTGACAGCCCCTGCTGTGGGACAGCCCCAGGGGAGCAGCTGGGGACTGCTGTGGTGACAGTGACATCTGCAGTGCTGCCCTTTGCAAAGGGGCAGCCTGCTCACTTCAGAGGAGCCATGCTTTCCAACTAACAAGGCTGAAGTTTAAAAGTGGATCTTGAAGGTCGTTTCTCACAGTTGCTCTGTAAAACACCCAAAAAGGATTCTGTGAAAACCCATCTTTGGTAGCTTACAGTCTTGAAAAAACCTCATTTTAATTAAGGGGTGCCTGTACTTGGAGAATTTGTATTTCTGCTGGGTTATTTACTATATCAAAATATTTACCCTAGTGCTGCTTTGACTGCTAGAAGTTTACTTACTTTTATTTTGATTAATTCTGATTAATTAAAGGGGAGCATTTGCGTCACCACATTTCCTTTTCCCTTTGATTTAATTTTATTCAGCCCCCAAGGAGTTATAAAATGTCTATGAGCTTTCTGCAGTATCTACATAAATACTTAATTGTGAGGTGACTGTATTAATGGAATTTATTGTTCCGTATATGAGTTTAATGTTTACATGTCATTTCATAACATAAGCAGTGAAAAGAAAAGCCTGTTAAATTTCACATATACAAAAAGTAATGCGTCCTTGTCAGAAACACTGTAGGGATTTCTGTGTCTGCTTCCCACTCTAAACCATATCTAAGTATTAGAATATATTTATAGATATATATGAAGTGTATGTTTGTAAATACTTGTATATGTGTATATGTTTTAGAATAAGTTTCCATCAAGATATGACAGAGCATGTGAATCAGCTATCTGAGACCTCAGGTGTGCAGAAACCTTTCAGGACAGGTTCAAGGCAGGGCTGATGTTTTTAACTTGCCTGCTGTGCTTGGTCTTACCTTTGTGCTGTAATTATAAAGAGTAGTATTTTCATTACCAGTCTCTTTCTTTCCATTTTCTTATTCTAGATTACTGGACTTGGAAATACCATAATTGGGATGAAAAGATCAGAAGTGTATTATCCTTTCCTGATTCAAAATATGTATTAAAGTGAAACTGATTTTACAGAACAAACAAAAAACCCCCCATGTAACTCTGTGGAAAAAGTGCAGTAAATATTGAATGACAAATGCACGTTTGTTTATCACATCTCTCGGGATAGATCCATAGCTTGAAGTTTGCAGAGGAAAATTTCCAAGGAGTAGGGGTCCAAGTTGAATACTCTTTGTTGAAAATACCTTGATTTGTCTGTTCTCTTTGGCCAGGCCTGGTTGTGTCAGAGTGGCTGTGTTGGTCAGTGAGTCAGCAGATGCTTAGCTAGGGATTGGGCATTACACAAGCTGACTCTTCCCCTGAAAGAAAGGTTGTGCAGAAGGAGCTGGAAATAATCTTAGAAGATTTGTTTCTTCAGAAAAGGGGAGAACACAGGGACTGTTGTGATATCTGGGACAGAGACAGGCATGGTGTTATGGTGCTTCAGGGGGCATAAGGATGGGAGAAACCAAGTTTTATGGTCTCTGCTGCTATCATTCCAGTCTTCTGAAATGCAGAGGAGACAATGAAGCTCTCTTGACCTTCATGAGAGCATCAGTGCCCTGGTTCCTGATTATTAATGTGCTAAAGCAAGGGCCAGTTGATAACCACAGAGCAAAAATAAAACTTACCAGAAATAAGTGGGGTTTTTTTAGCATTATGTTGAAGTATAATCTATTCTTAATGGAAATATTTTTATAGCTTCTTAGGCTGGGCATTTAAAAATATTGATTATAGAACTAGTGGTTTTAAGTGAAAAGATGCTTTATATGGCACAACATAAAGGGGAAAGAGAACTCAGTTTGTGCCCTAGTTTATGGTGTTAAGGAGGGGCAGAGATTGCTGTCTTCCTTCTCTTCCAGGTAAAAAAATTAGAAATTAAGTTATAAAAGTAAAAGAAAAGCCAAAAAGCCCCTGATGCACTGAAGTAAAAAGTTAGTGAAAATTTTTTAGAACTACATCTGTTAAAATACTTTATGTTCCAAAATGCTGGACCATTTATTTCTGAACTCTGACGTCAGCTAACTAGAAGCCTAAATAATTTTGCTAAGAGTTTTTTTCTTTTTAGTTGTAGCATTCATTTCTTGTGGAGCATGTAGAAGAATTTGAACACTGATGTTTCAGTTCGTTTTGAAAACAAATATTCCGTGGAGCACTCAGAACCTTTAGATTATAAAAATAAGCTGACAAAATATGCAGTAAAATCCATACTGTCTGTGCTAGTCTTTTTATCAAAATTTACCACAGGTGATGACATCCATTGTCTAATACAATGTAGTAGTGAGGATCTGAAAGTTTGATTCTGCCAAACTTCCTTTGAAGTCTGGACATCAGGGATATTCAATTAAATCTGATCTTTGTCAGGAGGATTTGACATTCATGGGACCACTAAATTTCAGAAAACCTAGGAGTCTAACCTTTCCTCTTAAAAATTCACTTACACCAGTATAGTTGAGCTGGTGTATACAATTTGAGACAGAGATATTGCTGGACTTTTCTCTGTCGCCTTGCTATTCTTTGCCTTCACACAAAAGAGCTGGGATATGACTTCATGGGGGTTGGAGGACTTGCCTTTTTTTCTGATAAACTATTGAGGTATCTCAGCTTGCAATACATATGAAATATTGATAGTTCATATGAATTATTACCTTAGAGTTTAATTCTGCATTTGCTGAAGTCAGTTAAGTGGCTTTGGTTTGGATTTAATTGTGTGAGAATGTGAGTCTTTGGAAATATGTATGACTTGGAGCTGGAGGTTCTGAAAAAATAAATCTCTTCTATTCATATATCATTAGTCTGGTACAAAGGTGGTTTGACTTTCAAATAGGAGAAAATAATTCTCCAGATATGTATTTATCACTTTGACCTGTGCAAGTAAAAATTTTACTAAGATGGGAATACCTGGGAGATAAGTGTTTTATACCAGAATTACCTGAAAAATCAGCTCAAGAAAAATGAGTGTTTTGCACATGTGGTACCATTTGTTCTAGGCACTGTACATTAAACCTCAGTGGGGTTTTTTGTTGGGTTTTCTTTCTTCCTAATGCATTGCTTTATGTAGTGTTTAATCATGAGTTTGCAAAAGGATGTATGTGACTTCATATTAAATCCCAAAGCTAGTGTAGTGGAGTATTGTGTTGGCTGTTCCCTAAATGCTGTTCTGTCTGCTCTCACGGATGTGGCTCATGTGAGGCAGCTCATGCTCTTTAGGGACCTTCCCTGTTCTCAGGGTGCTGTGTGTTCCAGTGCTCTGTGTTCCAGTGTGAAACTGGTTGGCTGTGCATCCTCGTAGCCTGGTAGCTCAGCGTGCCATTTGGTGTGTGAACACCAGGTGTGTTGTAGTGCTAGAGGAACAATCACAATTGTCTTCAACAAGTCAAAAGCCAACCCTTTTTTTGTTTTGTCATTGGATCTCGTTTCAATAAAAGTGATTGGAAGAGTCTTGAGCTGTGACCAAAAGAGGCACAACTGACTTGAAAAGGACAGTGTGAGAAAAGCAGTGCTGGGCAGTGTTTGGGAGGGTGTGAGTGACATTGGTGGCTGGAGGCTTGACTCGTGGTCTTTGGCAGCTGGAAACCATCTCAGTAACTGTTTGGTTTTCTGTGCTGCTGTGTATGGAGGTTTTCCCTCTCAGTGCTTTGTCCTTAACACTGGAAAAAATGCTACCCTGATGTCAGCATTTATCCTGGGGACTGGAGAAGGGGGAAGGCCCTGGCTGGCCCAAGTGTTGTGCCCTGCTTATGCTTGATTGAAGAACTCATGAGAGCAAAAAACTGTTGGCACCAGCGAACAGCAAAGCTCATAGGTGGGATTAATCTGTGGCTGCTGACAGAAGGGTGCAAGTGTAGCAAGCAGCTGTTAGCCAGGGGGTGATCCACAAGCTGCGTTGATGGCTGGTGGTTGCTGGGTTGGTTTGCTAATTGCCAGTTTTGCTCAGTTTGTGCTGGAAAACTCTTCCAGAGCTGTTGCAGTCTGTCATTTTTAAAGGCAAATGAACTGGTGAAGACTTCCTCTGCAGTACCTTGGTGCGCCACCTGAAAGGAATTGCTTTGCTGCAAAGGAGTTGGATCTGTTTATCCCAGCTTGCCTTTAAGGGTGGAGGGCTCGTCCCTCAAATTGCAGTGCACAAGTTAAGCAGTTTGCCTGGCAACAGATGTGATGAGATAGCAAAAGCAGAAAGACACAGAAAACAGTACAATGCAGAGCTATAAGAGCAAAATTAGAAATGAGCTGACTGAGATGAAGTGCTAAAAACTGAATTCTGTTAATGCTATTGCCAGCCTGCAAGGCAGGTGGGATGGAGGAGGAGACCGGCATTGCTGTCATTAAACAAGGGAGAGAAGAGGAAGCAAGTGGATGCAGAACAGGGGAAGAATGAGTGGCCATGTGGTGTGCATTAAAATAACTTCAAGGTGATGCACCCAAAGGGGCGGGCAGCCTGGTGACTGGCACAAGCAAGCCAGCAGTGGTGCCTTGCAGGCCCCAGGCTCCTGCTGTCGCAGTTTGTGCGGTGCCTTGGCACGGCTTCGAGCCAAGCTGGCGCTGTTCCGGCTGCCTGGGGGTTCAGCCACGCTCTTTGCTGCTGTCAGGCAATGCTTTGGTGCATTCTTCAGGGCTGCTAGAGGACATCACTACAGGAGCTGCTGATCCTGCCATGCTTTGAGATTTGCCATTTTCTGGTTTAGTTTGGAAGGGCCTTCGCGCGGTGCCTTGTTCTTGCCTTGAAATCCCAACAAACGCTGAGAGCTTTGAGCTCAGAACAGCTGCTGTAATACCATTCCTAATGGCTGGGCCAGTGCTGGGAAATTGGTAAATAGGCTCAAAAGTCTATTCTGGTCTCTCATGAAGAGGGGGTGAAATGTATGTTTCATAGCTTAGAAGTCCAGAAGCCATCAGGATTTATCACTTCAATATTGCAGAGACCTGGGACAGGAATTTCAGATTTATGTAGTGCATACAGTCACTTGATTTCAGTCTGGTTTAGAAATAATTTTAAAAATGTCTTTACTCATTCAAGACACTGGGAATAATATTTTCAAATTCTTTTTAAGAACATACATGCTACAGAGAAACATTCATTAAGATGTGACTGAATTAGTTTTTGTGTAAGTTTAATAAAAATCTTAGTGAAGTGACCAGAACACTTTTCTGCCTGTTCTTAGAACTCAAAAATGTACCTGGTCTGTGAAAGCAGGAATACACTTACAGTATGGCACAGGAAGTAAATTCTTGAGTTAGGATTGCTTATTATGGAGAGGCTTCTATTAGATTACTTGGCTTGCAAATATCTGTAATTACTATTTAAAAGAAAAACATTCTACTTAAAATTGAGCATTATTCTAGTTGAGACTCAATCCTTATCTGAGAGTTCAGTTTGTCCAAAAGGATAATTTCTGTCTGTTCTCCAACTGAAGAATTTAGAAGGCATCATTATGCCTTCAAAATGTTAATTTCTTTAAATTGTTGTTAATGCAAATAGTCTGAAACAAAGAAGTAAAACAGTATTTTAGTTTCATGAAGCAGAATAGTTATGAAAATAAATTGTAAACACTGATAAAGACATCAAAATCTTAGATGAACCCTGTTCCTGGGTCTGTCTATTGCATTGCAGGGCTCTTAATTTCCCTTTGCATTGACCATATAAACACAGCTCTCTGCAACAGTCAGGGACTTGTCCCAGGGTTATCAATTGCTGTTCACCAGCAGCTTTCACTGAATTTACTTCTGTTTCCTGGAAGTGTTTAATTAGTACTGCTAGTTTGTTTTTTTGGCTAGGGTTTCTGTGCTTTCTCCTCCAAGAATGTGGAGTTAAAGGAAGCTTTGCCATTTGTTTCAGTGGAAGCAGGGTACAGCCAAGAGTAGCTGTGCATGTCTGGAATGTCAGTCTGCACATCCAGTTATTGCATCTGAGCATCAATTGATGTAGTCAGCTGAAAATGTAACTTAATTACATGGTTCAGTGAGAAACTGTGTAGTACAGCTGTAGCTAGTGAAATCCAATGTGGAAGGGACACACAATTTTAAAACAGATTTGTCATCTGTAAACCCAGAGAAAAAGGAACTAAGTGAGGATTTTGATTTTCTGGAAAAAACATGAATACAATGATACAGCACTTCAAACATGGTCTCTGCATACATGTTGAGGTTTTCTTTGTCAGTGGGGTTTCTTTTTGTTAGTTTTTTCATCGGTTATTGTGGGTTTTTCCCCCAAAATGGCATTGCCTGGCTTGTAGGTGCTGTCCCTTGGCAGGAAAAATTTTAGTCCAGTATTTCAATTTGAGAGTGCAGTATTGCAGGGAGTCAAACCCCAGAAAGCTGTGCTTTGAGGCTCTGGGTATAGGGCCGTACAGGAACTCTGTTTTCCAGATGTTTAGACAGTACTGAAGAGGAGATGCATGAATGTTCTCTAGTGCTGGTGATCTGGAGAACATTGTCTTTGCTTATGAGTACATTCTGGGAAAATCTTTGTGGGATCAGTGTTTCTGTGCAGAAATTGTAGAAAAACTGATATGTCTCGAGGAAACAGGTGCCTTGTTAGAAAAATTTTCCTCTTAGTATGTGATGTCTTTTGGATTAGAAGATGTAAATCTCTTTTTGTAATCTCTTTTTTTATAAAGCTCCTTCTGCTGGACCAATGGTCTCCAAAATAGGGTGTGCAAGATGATCCCTTGGGATGCAGGAGAGAAAATAGCAGAAAATGTCTATAATTTATAAATAAATTTTAAATCAAAAATTATAAATATTTTATGAATAAACATACATATATTGTCGGTGCCTGGTCAAAATTCAATTTTATTGATGGAATGCGCAATGAGGTGGAGTCACTGCTTGGGACAATAATGTATTGCCTCAAATAAATACACAGAAATTACAAGAATTAAATCCTGTTAAAGACTTTACTTTTTACAGGGAGTTTGTTTCATTTAAAAATATTTTTATTTACTCATCCTGATGGGGTCTCTTCTTCCCTACTTTCCCTCAGGGTGTGCTGCCTGTGCAGCCAGTCTTCCTTGCATGGACAGAGTGTCTCAGCTGCTTCAGGTGGCTATCACTTCTACACACATTTACATTTCAGCCCAAGAACTTGTAAAGCCTTGTGCTATGTTTTGACATGCTATTATGTTAACAAAAAAATGAAGTGATGCTTTCTCTGTCAAGGATGAGTCATCCTGATTTCCTTTCTGTTGTACCAGTTAAGGCTCTCTTCACATTAGGGCCACTCTCTGTCCTATTTGCTCCAGCCTGGACCTTCCTGTCCTCAAGAATGGCAGATGTGGAGAGAATGAGCACAGGATTTAAAGCACTTTCTCATTCACCTGTCATCCTTTGGTGGATGAACAAGTCCTTGCTCTGCCAGAGTTCATGCTGTGATTTGAGGGAATGTTGTAAATGTTCTGGTCACAACTGGCAATCCAGATGTGACTGAAATTTGCTTGGTTTTGAGTGCTTGTATTTAATGAAGCGTCCTGCTTACTGCTTTTTGTTATTTATAAGGTTATCTCCTCTACAAAATCCTTACCTTCAGAGTAAGGAGTTCATGATCTAGGTTTTCTGCAGAGAATTTGAATGCATCACAGAGAAGGGTGTTAATTCAAAGCGGGTGCATCTTTTTGCTTCTGAGTATCTTTTAAAGGTGTGAGAAACATCCCTTTTCCTAGCCCTGTCTGTGGATAGATGATTACTTTATGTGATGCACCTTTTTTTCTTTTATGCTGGTCCATCTCTCCTTGCCCACAGCCTGAGGCATCCAGTGGTTGCAGCCAGCCTCCATCCTTGCTGCTATGGGAAGTCACAGCCAGGGAGCTGTGCTGGGCTGTGTTCATGGTGCTCAAGACTCCATTCTGGGTAGTGTAATGCTCAGTCTCTTTTGCTTAGGAGTTTGCAGTAATATTTAATTATACTGCTTCTTCAGATCTCTAGACTGTACATATTACTTATTCTGGAATCACTGTTCTAGAGAGTGATCTTAATAGCACTATTTGTGGGCCTTCCTGCTCATTTAGTGTTTCATGCTGATTATAGAAATCTTGGTCTGAGGCTTCTGAAACTCTTAGAAAGTTTATTTTTAGAAACTCTTAGGTGTATTTTTATCTAGAATTTGTATGCTAGCAGATGATAATACTGACCATAGGACTCTGGCTGTAGATCTTTCTTTTCTGTGTGTTCTGGGGAGTACCACACCATATAAGATTATTTCAGAAATTATAACATTTTATAGGGAGAATCCTGATGCCCTAACCAAGGTGTCCTGGGTCATTTAAGAAAACAAAAACAAAAAAAAAAAGGAATTGCTACAAACAAATGTATGTCTACTTTTGAAGTACCTATTTTAAAAGTCAATTAAAAAATAGGAAATATGAAAGGAAACTTTACATTTTTATCTCAGGAATTTTTCTCAATAGCTGTCTTGAGTACATACACTGTAACCCAGGTTTTCTACTGGATGTTTGACCTGATTATTTAATATTTTGTTTTGTTTAATTCTACACAATTGCATCCCTGCCAGCTATCTACTGACTTCACTCATGACATTCCTCTTTTGCTCTCATATGTTGTGAAGTGTACATAAGTGATCTCTGGAAAAAAGTAGGCTGTAAGTTTCAGTTGTGGCTGTCACTGACCTTGCTGAAGTTAATTTGCAGTCTTTGCCCTGGACATAGTTGCCTTGTACTACCACAGCACTCTGGAGATAATGGACAGGTACCAGCTCAAAAAAAATGAGGCAACAGTAGAGATTTAGTTTTCAGTTTAACCTGCACAGCTACCAATGGTTACATTTTTATGGGGTGGCTCTGGCAGGTCAGGTTTGGGGATTTTTAGTACAAATGCATTTTCCACTTGTATCTTTAACTGGCTTGAATCTGTTTAACTGCATGGTAAGGTACCCACCAGAGGAACCTGAAAGCTTTGTTCTGAGTGTCTCTGGCTGATGGAATATGCTGAGCTGGGACCAGCCAGGCTAAAATGTGGGCCACTTGTACCTGTTGTTGCCCAGCTTTTCTGCAGGAATCAGAATTTTGCTGCTGCTAGTTTGACTGTTCTTGACTAACTGATGTCCATAGTCTTCGTTGCTTTTGTTTGCTTTGTTGATCACTAGCAATAATACTAATTTAGCTTTGAAGTTGAGCACTTCTTCTCCCAGCCCAACACTATCAATTTGGGAGCAGCTAAAGCTATTAAAAAAAAAAAAAAGAGAGAGAGACAGAGAGAAGAAAGAGAAGCAGAAGCCTCCATTTTCAGTAGAAAATTTGTAGATATCCTCCAGGCCAGCTCTTCCCTAATGCAGAAGCCATCCCATGCAAAGCATGAAGGTTGCCTCTTTGTTTGGCATGAGCTCCTGCTTACAGCCAGCTTCAGGCTTCCTGAGCTGGAGTGAAATTCAAAGGGAATTAGGAGGCATAGTGACAGATCCAGATCATGTCAGCCCTGCAGCCGTGTCCTCCTGAGTCTGTATTTGAGCCCAGTTGGCAGAACTAACATCTTGTGACTGGGCATCTCCAGTGAGAGAATAAAATAAGTTGATTCAGTTGTTTGGCTGGGCATGGAGAGGCCAGATAAATTCTGTATAGCCCAGACTTGAAAGAGTAAGTTCCAGTTCTATGTGACTGATGCTGTTGGCTCCCTTACTGGTCATGCTCACCTGCAGCTGGGTCTTTGTAGGATTTGGTGTTTTTATCCTAGGGTTCAGTTTTTGTGGTGTGCCTCTTTGCAGGAATGCCAACAGTGACAGGTGAAGTGCTTGAGTGTCAGCTGCTGGCTGCTCCAGTGTGCCTCTGTGTCACAAGCAAGAATTGTTACCCTGCAGTTGGTATATTTGCAAAGGGAATTTTTCAACCAATTTTACACATTCAGAGTTGGAATGTATTCCAGCAGGAAGAAGTAATCCTGATAAGGGAAGCTTTTGGCAGCATTGCACTTGAGTTGCACCCAGGTCTGTGCTTGGGATGGAGAGGCAATGCTGTGGTGGTGTCACAGCTCATGCACTGGCCCAGGACCTGGCAGCTCCTTTGTTCTTCTTCCCCAGCAGATACAGAAGGGGTCCTGAAACCTAGGGCTGAAGTTCATGGATTGAAAGGAAAGAAGGAGTGCTGCTCTAATTCAATTTGATTTATTTTAGTGCTTTGTTTTTACTTCTGATCTGCCTGCTCTCTTTGCAGGTGGAAATAGTCCTAAAATTTTCTTGCTGTTTGTAACTACTGTGTGGGTGTTGCTAGGAGAGATGGAAACAAGGGGCTGAGAAATTATTCCTATTTTGTTTTATTAAGAGTGGTATGTATTATTTGCCTGGTTTGGGGGACAGATTTGGGTATGTGTGTACATTGATTTTTTTTTCCTCAGATTAGTATTTCTACTCTGATGGCTTTTAGCCTAACATGTGTAATTTAATTCCTGAAACATCTCGCCTAGCTTCATTATTTGAATAATGTGGAAGATAAAGCTCCCAGTTCAAGTCCTCATTCATGACTTATGACCTAAGCATTGACATGTGTGTGGCGTGTGTGTGTGGAGGATTAGGGAGGAAGAACCTTGCCTGCTTCCCTGGCAAGGCTGTGCCTCCAAGCACTTCTCCACCTGGGCTCAGAGGCTTGTGCATCACGTGGAAGGCAGTGGGTGTTTGTACAATTGCTGAGGTCACTTACACGTGGTAAGAAGGGGCTGTGTGGGCACCTTCCATCAATTCTGCTTGGGTTAATCAAATTGTTCACAGAGGTCCCAGTGATATTTGAGTATAAAGTAACAGCTAAAAGACCCTCTGGTCATTAATTTTTAACACCCCAAATAGCTTCCAAGCTTTTGATTATTTTTTTTTAAGGCAAATCATAAAACAGTAATTCATGTGTTAAAAAAATTGTCACATTTAAACAGCAGCAGAATCCTGTGGGACTTTGCAGAGGAACATATTTCCTGATGTTTGGTGACTTTTAAAAATCGGTGGTAGAAGGCCTGGTTTTCACTCACACTGCATAAACCTGGGACATCTTCATCATCAGATGTGTTTACAAATGGGAAGGGGCTTTATATCTCATACCAGATAAAATGCAGCAGTGGTAAAATGATGCACCTGTACTTAAAATTTTGGAAAGTTATAATTTTTCAGGAAAAAAAAATCCTTTTAGTTTTTGACTAGACCGATTAGCAGATGGCTTTGTGAAATAAGTGTTGTGTTAGGTGAGTCTGCTGGTATAACCTCATATTGCTTTCTAGCCCTCTAATATTTTCCCAGAAGTAACCCTGAGACTATGAAACCCAAATTCCCTGAAGTGTGGGACAGTGCAAAGAAATAAGAGCCAGCTGCAAGATAATGATGCTGGTTCTTGGACATGAGCACTGCCAGCTGAACTGCCAGGATGTGTCAATCTCTACTGAATGGTTAATATTCAGGGATATCCTTAAGCTAATAATTAAGCAGTAGCATACGTTGCATAATCCAGCATTCAATTTTGTTGGAATTGTATTCCTTCCTAAACTTCTTGCATGGTTACTTAGTTCCAGCAAAGAATGGTTTGAATTTTGTGCTGGTTTGTAACTTTAAGATGAAGCCTTTCACCTTCTCTAAACTTCTGTGACTGTTCGGATTTTTCTTAAGATTTTAACAAATCTGTATTTAATGTCAGAGGGCTTTGTCTTGAATTTTATTCACGCTTTGAATGTAAAGAGAAAGGAGAAAAATGGAAATTATGAGATGGTATGTAGTTGAGTGATGGAAAGCCAGAGAGGTTGACAATGTTTAAAATGTTTGCTTCAGTGACTTTGAATCTTTAAAATCAAACTGTTACCAGACAACTCAGCAGTTAAGACAAAAAAAAAGGCAAAAATGACAACCATTGAATCATGAAGTATGCTCATTAGGTAGTTTGCATCTTTGCAAAGTTAATCTAGGTGATTAGAGCAGTCTCCTTCACCTGCTGGAGTATGGTAAACAGGAGCGGAGGCTTCTCATGTTCCAGGTGTAGAATGCTTGCATTTGGCTCTCTGATTCAGCATAGGTCTGAGCTGAATGTTTGAAACAGAAACCTAATCGAAAGGTATGAAAAGTGACCTCCAAAAGAAGGTGAATTTCTTTATTTCACTTTTCTGCTGTGGCAAGCAAGCTAACCCCAATCTCTTGAACTCTGTTTTCTTGCTTTACAGCTAAACCCTCTGAGATAATTTTTAGAAGCTATTTGCTTGTTGCTCTGCTCTCTTTTATTGCATTTTCAAGCAGTGCACACTAAACATGCTTCACCATCTAAAAAAAAAAAGGAAAAATTGAGGGGCAGATAAATTGGGAAAAGGACTTCCCATTTCACTGCAAGACTTAAAGGTTTTCTTGCATGCCTTCAGGTATTGTGTATTGGTCATCTGCAGGCCAGAGGGTGGAGTGTTAGTGGGCTTGTATTTGGTTGTCTCTTAATGTTTTACCATGAAAAAGCCTTTTTGCTGACAGTAGTGTCCTACGTTGTCTTACACTGCATTTCATGGAAGCTGGTTAAATTATTTTTGCTACATGTTGTAGGAGCAGTTCCTGCTTTCTGGGAGCATTGAATATTGATACAATTTGTGTACTGTTTTTAACTAAATGTATCCTACCGACAGGAGTGCCATTTTGTACTTTCACTTATCATTAAATTCACATTTGACTTACTCTTTGTTTTACCAATCTTATACATTTTGGAGCTACACTGTACTTCTTGAAATGCCAGATTTGGGCTATGACTCATGCTAAATCTGCTCGGGTATGTCTCATCTTCACCCTCCATGAAGGGCTGTCTTCTCACTCTGGAAGTGGAGAAGGCTTTTCTGTATTTCTTCAGGAAGGGGTTCATCCCACTGTGGTCCACATCAACCCTCTACTGGTCTGTCTGCCACGTAAGAAATTAAGTATATTTATTTTAAAACAGCTTGCAATGGAGAACAGAGGTGATGCAAACCAAAGTCCTAAAATTCAGATTTATCAGAAGCTCAGGGGAGCCTTTCTCTCCATGCTGTTCCTTATGATCCTCTGCTGGCATGTGCTGCCAGTCCTACTGGGCTGGGTCTGAGATGGGATGCAAGGAAAGATGTCTGCTATACTTGGTGCTAGCAGTGAGATGTTTTTGTGCAAATTGATGTCTTTGTTTTTTTCCGGTCC
Source organism: Irena cyanogastra (assembly GCA_013397155.1). Lineage (NCBI taxonomy): Eukaryota > Metazoa > Chordata > Aves > Passeriformes > Irenidae > Irena > Irena cyanogastra. The sequence goes on along the minus strand of VWZV01008127.1, from coordinate 199,811 downwards.
TGGCTGTTTGCTTTATTTGATTTAAATAGGGAATGGGGTGAGGAGAAAGGCAAAGGAGCAGTTGTAAATTAAACTGACACCCTTGTGGGTTTGGTCTTAGTTGTAGTGGGTTTCCAAGAGCTCATGTGAGAAAAGGGTTATGTTTAAAGTAAGTTTTTCTCATGTTTGGATCACAGTGGTGGTTTTGCCTCTTGCGTTCTTCACTGTAGATGAGGAAAAAGCAAACGTAGCATCCAGGGTAACAGCATGTTTAACACTGTCAGTTCAGTGCTGTGAATTCTTGCCTGGGAGGATGCTGTTCTGAACGTTTGGTGGGTGGGCGATTATGTATCACCTTCAAAAGTCCTGAGGTTTTGAGCTTCTCAAAGAGGTAATCCATCAAGATTTCATTTAACAGTGTTAATAATGTCCCTTATCTGTCTGGCGGGGGGTTGTTTGTTTTAATGTGATCTCATTGGTATTATTAAAGGAGTTGGAATTCTGAAACTTTTTTTTTCCTTTTATTCCAGTGCCAAATATATGTAAATAGTTTTAAGGTGGAGAGTGTGCATTAGAATTATAAAGCAGCATAAATACCAGACACTTCTCAGATGGCGAGTGAAAATAAATTTAGTTTATATTCTGCAACATGCAGTGTTGTAGTGATTTGAAGCATCCTATTTTACAGGACAGATTTCAGATACAGGTGACTGAAGCGTTCTGGCAAGTTCTATCACTGTCCAAACAAAACCTTGGTTTAAAAGATACATATCTTGCTCCATGATTACTCCCTAGTTTTAAATGTTGCTCCATTTATGCATGTTACTCTACATAATTTGTGTATTAGTAATTCTGTTGAATAGAGCAATGAAGCCAAGAAATAGGGAAAACTGAAAGCAAGATTGTACACTTGCACAAAAAGTTTTCCAGTCAGAACTTAAAAAAATCACCGATACAGAAGAATTAGATACTCCAGAAAAATCCCAGGTTTTATCTGTATTCTTTCCTTGGGTGTTCTGTGCCTTCTGTTATGAATATTTTCCTTAGTGGAAAATGACCTGTCTGGTCTCAGGTGGCTTAGTATTGCTTGTGGGACTCTGTAGACCAGGCCTTTGATAAGAATTAAAGTACATCTTTATGGTGTTATCTGTGTGGGAATTTGTAGCAGTCAGGTACTTTGGTTGTCTCAGTGATTTTGCTTTGCTCTGGATATTAGGCTGGGTTCTTCCCGTTCTGCTACACACTGCAAAAATCTTGAAAACTGCTTTTATCTTTGCCCTGGACTTGCTTCAATGATGACCCTATTGGTTTAGTTTGCTTTGTTGTGGGCTGTTTTTTTTTTTTTACCCCTGAAGGAATGGCAAGTGGTCAACTTCTCACCCATCTCTTTTGATGAGCAATGCGTTCGTTTTTGATCATTGCTCTTTATCCAACAAGTATTGTTCTGACTCCAACTTTTATCATTTCAAATGATTGTAATTTTCAAGATCATTGGGAGAAATCTTTCCCTGCATCAAGAGGAGAGTTTTGAGAGCAGTGAGGGAATCATCTAGGGGAGGGGTAGTAAATCCTCACCAGCTGGAATGTGAATCTGCTGTCGGAAACCAAGCAGTGCTCACGTGCAGTGAGTGTGTTAATGGGTTTGCTCTTTGCCAGGCATGTGATATGAATATCAAGAACAGAATAATTTTGAATGTTTTCCTCTTCTGGCAGATTAAACAGTACACTGTGTTCAACCAGTCTACGCAGAGTCCTTGAACATTTGATGCCAACACCTGTTAAATTCCTCTAGAAAGTGTTTTAGGTATTACAGGGAGGAAAATTATATGTTCTTGTTTGTGTACCCCAGAAAGGAACTTGGTGCTGAAGACAAACATTGATGCAAATGATCACTAAAAAAACCAACTTGGAGGCAGGAATGGGAAATCTTCCCTTGACTTTTTTTCTGCTGTTGCAATTGCTGTGTCATTCCCCTTAGCAAGCATTGTTAAGATTAAATACAACTAGAGAAAGATATATCTGTATTTATCTCGTCAGTGTGCACTGATGTAAATTCATGTTTTTGAGTAGGCCCTGGGATTATTTTTTTGCTACAATCCAAATGGTATCTTAAAATAAAATTTTTCCCTTTTTGCTTTTAATTTTTTTTCCTAAACTGACTGTCATTTCTGGTCTGTGGCAGTAACCCACTGGAAACATAAAGCTTGTAATGGTAAAGCAGATGTAAATCTTGGTAAAAAATACAGTGTGACTTGCTGTGGTCGCTAAAGTAAAATGGCATCTCTGTCAGTTCAAATCAGTCTGTAGCTGAATTTAAAAGCTTCTCCTGCCCTGTGTTTTGATGACTCATATGCCATCTTCATGTTCACTGCAGAATTCCGTGAGGACTCTTCACGTTTGGACATGTTTAGAATAAACTGAGTACCAAGGAGGTAGCCTGTCCAAGGTTTGTCACACAAACTCTTTCTTCACCTGGATCCCTGCAATGACCCACGCAATTCCTGCATGACCCATACAGTTTAATAAAGGATTGTGCTGTTATCCTTTGAGATCCCTTGAACTCAATTGGGAGTTGAGCATCACAAGAACTCTTCATGTCCTTGGTGGTGCAGTACATTTTGTGTACCAGATGTCCTGAGGTCAGGTTGGTTCAAAGTAAAGGTTTAGGGTTAAAAATACATTTATTTGATTCACTACAGGAAAGGTTTGTTTTCAAAGTTGTAAAAAGGTGACACACCAAAATGTATTTTCAGAATTATGCTTAGTTGGGTTTTCTGTGTGTTGTTTGTTTGGGGTTTTCAGTCCTACGATCCTTTCTTACCTACTTCATCGTGTTAAATAGCTTGTGATAGTGGCTAATGAGCCCCACAGCTGGGCTGACATATCCCAAAGAGTCACTAGAGCTACATCCTCCTTTTGTATCCTTTCAGGTAATGTGTCCTTCTGAAGGCACTTCTATGGGAACAGCTGCTCTGAGTTATTTTTCTCTCCCTGCCTAGAACATGAGGAATGTCCTGACTTTTCCAACCTCATTTCTTTCACTAGACATTGGCCTGTTATCTTGTGGGAGATGAAGCAACTTCTGTTTCCTTAGACTCCTGACTGAAGAAGTTTCTGTTGAGTATTTCACCTTGCGCATGTCCCATTGTGGCCCTTGGATGCTTACAAGGCACATTGTGCATTTAATATTGTCATCACCTATTATATTTTAATAGTATGGAATGAAAAACAGTATAGTAGAGAAAGATAATGTATTTAATCTAAGATGAATATATGAAATTCAGTTTACTATGCCTATGGTTCTTTTCTTTGTGAGTATCATATAAAACCAAATGTGTTATTGAAGAGCTGAATTTGAGTGTTAGCATTGAGTAATTTCATCTTCCTGTCATGTGCAGTGGTAGTTTTGAAAAGAGGAAGAGGATATTCTAAGATACTCCAAGGAGTATTTTTAAAAATTGATAGTGTGAAAAAAGTAGAACTCTCAGGCAACTTTTATTTAATGAGTTGTACAAGTTTTCAATTAGGCAATATTTCTATTTAATTGAGGTACAAGACAAAGTCTGTACTTGTTCAGAAGTATGTCACATCGTGCTGAATTTGTTGTAGTACTGGTTGTAGCTATGTGTGGACATCAGATTCTGATTAAAACCTTTGTAAGCTTCCAGGGAAGCTGAAAGTAAAGTATGGAAACGTTGTGTTGTGGGCATTATCTCTATTATGTTGCAATGGAATTACAGTGCAGTTTTATTTGATTCTTCATTCAGTAGCTGTCTACTGGCTAAAGCTTCTCTGATTTCCCCTAGTTCTTAAAAGCAAACAAACAGAACTCCCTAAAACTCACCACAAAGAAACCAACTTGCCGTTCCTGTTGATCTCTGTAGTCTGGTCTCTAATAACTGCACTTTTTTATTTAATCCTTTTCATTATTCTGGTCAGTTATTTACTCTGTTTTCTAAAGAAACAAGATCTGTGCAACTGTTCTATGTACAGCTCTTTACTTGGCTGAAAATAGTCAATGGGTTTCAAAGTTTTACATTTCTTTTACTTTTTTTTTACATTTACATTTACTTCTTCTGTGGAAATAATGACAGTAGAGAGTGCTTATTGGGCTAATACTCAGCAGATCAGATGCTGGAGATGTCACATGTCTTTCAGTTCTGGGATTCTCATGGCACTTGAGGTTTTGGGGTTTCATCAGTACATTCTTTTGGGGAAGAGATTGTTGCTTTGGCTCTGTTGATGAAAGGCAGATGTGGGTTTAGTTTCATGAATTGTTCAAATTCATTAGCTTGCAAAATGGCAAGCCACTTGCCACGTCCCCTTGCCTCAATCAAGTCTCCTGGAAATTGAAAAGTTCCCTCTGAAATAAACTGCTGCTTAAAGTGAGGACCAGGAAGCTAAAAAGACTCTCTAATCATTTCAGTGTCTTCTCTTTCAAATTTGCTTTTTCCTACAGGTATTGAAGAGTTTTCCCTTAAAATAACTTGAGAATCAATTAATATGAAAGTTGCACACAAAAAATCTCATATGGCATAGGATAGCTCTCTTATAACCATGTCTGATTTCTCTGCTGCTGCAGGGTTCAGCTTTCAACCTGTGTTTTGCTGAGTGGAGAAGCCACTTCAAGGCACACATCAGTCGCATGCAGAATGTGGCTGGCAGAAAGCTAACCTGGTACATGTTTTGTGGCCAGGGCAGCCTGCAGCTTTAGTGCAAGCTGTAAAACCTGCCTGCAAAGCCAGGATGAAGCTGCTTGCTTGCACAAACCATCTATGCCAGGCTGAGGTACTAGCATGTGCACTGTTTTTTCTGGGCTGTAAACTGGGACATGGGAGAGCATTCGGGACAAGGGTGCAATAAATCTGGGCCTTAAGTTTCAGCCTGAAAAAAATAAGACTAACCAGACCCAAATCTGGAGCTTTCTTTTCTTTTGTATCATCTTTGATTTGTTTCTTCATGCACCTCTCTCTGCTCTTGGAGTCTTTGATCAGTACTGAGTTCATGTTATCCATGGTGTAGTTCACATCTCATGTCCTGAGATCTCACCAGAACAGCACAGGTGTTTTCTGTTACTGAATGCAGCTGTGGAGAAGGAACTTGAGAGACAATACATGGAAGTTGTAGTTTCGCCTCCTGAAACCAGGTTAGGGCAGTACTCCAAGGAGGAACAACGGTTTAAAACCACTTCTTCCTTAATTCCCTCTTCCTGTGGTACATGCAAACATTACTGTACAAAAAGAGAAGAACAACAAACTGGCAAGCTGTTATGTTATCCTAGCATGAATTTTTAGGCAATGAAAAGGAGGGTTTTATATTTGGTCTGCTGACACTTTTATTTAAAGATCTTAAGAGCCCTTACTGGGAGCAGGACTCTTCTTGTGACTGGCTAACCTGGAGGTCCCTGATGCATTTTTTGCCCATTTTGGTCGAGATTATAAACTGGGAGTTTGTCTTAAGTGGAAGCAACTTTCTCAAAGCCTCATAACCAGTGTGTGAGGAATTTGGGAACAGATACAGGTTTCCAAGTCCAATGTAGCATCATACTTGCATTGATGCTTTGTGCCTTGGTGAGAGCAGGAGAAGCTTTCAAGCATCTTCCCTAGAAACACTGGAGTTATCCAGCTAATGTTGTTTCAAGACAGCCTGCTTTGAGCTGCCTGCCTGTGTTCTCCACCAGATGAACACTTCTGTAACATCCCTCAGGATAATGTGGTGTCTGTGTCAGCTGTTGATTTGGCACAGGTCACTGGAGGTTGGTTTGGCTCTGAGTGGGTAGGTGGGGGGCTGGAGGCAGCTTGTGGAGAGTCGTCAGGCACAGTAAATCCTGTTGGGGAAGATGGCAAAGACACCTGGAGAGTGATGGAGGCTCAGCTGCCTGTTTGCTTGGCTGATGAGTCGGGTTCAGGACTCTTTATGAGGGCTTATTGCCTGAGCTGAATCCTGGGTCTTTGATTCAACATAGCTTTCTCTTGATTTGATAGAAGGATAAAAGGCTGATATATGAGCTTTTATTGGCCAAAAAATTGCAATTTATCTGATTCAATACCTGGGTTATCTGTTCTGCTACGGCAAAAAATGCAGTTGCCTAAGGCAACCAATATATTCAGTGTGATTGCAGGTTGTGATTGGTAAACCTCTGTGGGTTTGACTGATATGACATAGAAAATGGTGTTGCCTTTTTTCAGTGCAGTGCTGGTTGCAAATACATATTAATTTTGCTGATTTTATCCTTCTTTGCCAACATTTGTTAAGAACATCTGCCATCTCCTAATAAATCAGATACCGAGTGGGAGCTTTTCCTTTTTTAAAAATAGTGCTAATATTGGTTTCTACTGCATTAGAATCTGTCCTGGGTATGCAGGTAGAGCTGGATAATGAAAAAGTTTGGTGTAATCCTTTCTTCCCTACTACAGCTAATGGTCAGAGGTGAAGAAGGCGAGGGGAGTGAGAAGAAGCACTGTATAAAACCAGCCATATGTCATTCCTGGGCTGCAGAGTATGAACTCCCTCTTTGGAGAGATGGGAAAACAGTTAACTCAGTTAACATCTTGGGGATATGCAACTGTAGGCAGGAAAAGCACTTGCTTTTCCAGGCTTACTCTAAGTTGATCTTTAAGTTTCTTGCAGAAATAAGTCCAGTTGGGCATTAGGGACACTTGGGAGGGCAGGAGTTGATTCTGTCTGTTGTTTGCCTGGGGGTGATCTTTTCTGAGGTGATGAACTGTCCCTATAAAATGGGATTGTTTGAACCTGCTGTTAATGTTGAACTTCTAATTAGTTTTAGTTGCAGTTGGGAGAAAGGAAACTTGTAAGTGGCTAAGTAACTTTATATGAAGAAACAAGAATTATTTTTCTTGGTTACGTGTAGGAAAAATATTTCAAATGTAGGTCTAAGTATCCCATGTCCCTTTCTTTGCTGCTTTTGAGGCTACTGAAGGTTTAACCCACAGTTCTCAGCAGTTTCAGCTGCAGAATCATCCTTTAATACTGAGTGGAACTGGTTTTCCTGCTCTTGAAAGAAGCAAACCCTGTGTTGGGTATTTGGAACAATGCTGTTGACTGAGTGTCAGCACCTGTCACTGGCTGAGAAATGTCATTGCTCAGCCTGGGGACACCAACTTAGGGTACCAGAGGATGTGGGTGCTCTCCTCCACTGGAGAGCAAACCCCCAGTTTTGCCCTCCACTCTTCTCCCAACTTGACTTCACCAGCAAACCTGCTGGGGATAGGAGCAGCCAGTGGTCATCCAGCTCAGAAGATACATCTGTAGAGAAGAATGTGTCTGCTAAACTGCCTGTCTGGAGGTGCTAGCACAGTAGAAGGAAACTCCATGGACTATAAAGCAGCCTTGCTAGCTTTGTATGAGGTCAGAAGGGAGGAGAGGTGGGGTGTTTGGATTTAGAATAAGGGCATACTTTTCTGTCTCTTGACCTGGGCTGTGTAACCTTTGTGTAGGTGAACAAGGCTGTTTCTTAGTTTGAAAAAAATGGGGATTTTACAGTTCTGTCTCTGAGTTCAGTTCATCTGAGAGATGTGAAGAAAGGGATTACATTCCAATTAATCATATATATTTGAAAAGTAATGGACACATACCTGTTGTCAAATTCAAAATTCAGATTTAGAGATGTACTTCTAAATCAAAAACTGTGATTAAACACTTGAAGGACTATTACTATTAATTGCTGGGGTGCTGATAGATGGCTCCAGTTTATATAACTTAGTTTTCACAAGACAAGTGAAGAACATGCCGGGGAAAAAAATTCTAACTTTCTCTCCTTCCACGTAATGTGTTATCAGATCCATTCATCTGTCACTTTCCTCTCCCCAAACTAGCGTTCTTCATGCTGTTTGTCCTCCTTACTGTGCTGGGTTTATGTCAGAAAGCTCTATTTAGAGGGTGATTTTACCTCAGCAAAACGGGTTTGCGTGAGCTGTGCTGCATTTTATCTGACTGGGAAGATTTTGTTGCCAGTTCCCCCTGAGCTGTTGCTTCCCAGTGGAAATCCCTGTGGATGTGTCACCAGCCAAGCTCGTCTGAGGAGCAGGAACAGAGCTGGTGGGGGACTGACCCCAAGGCACAACATGAGCTCCTACAGCAGCCTCAGGTGTGACAAATGGTCTTGGAGCTGTCTGTGCTCCTTGGCTGTGTCCTCTGGTGCTCACCACCTTCTCTCTGCTGCACATATAAATGAAGCTGCACTCTGATTTTGTGTGTGAGAGGCAGTAGAAATATATTCTGAAATCAGGAATAAATTGGGATATTCTAATGAGCAGCAGTTCTGCCTGTTTCACTGCATGCTGTACTCATCAAAGCACCAGGAATATATTGTGGGCTATAGGCCTGCATGGCTGGGAGGTAGGTACAAATAAACTACAAAGGGAAACATTTCATTTCTGGTTTTGTTTACATAGTATTCTGTGCATCTGCTCATTGAGAGAATTGCCTGTGCTAGTTTGTGGATTTTTATTATTTTTATTTAGCTCCCAAAGGCTTGGAAACTTCATTATTCTTGTAATTTGCTAAAGCTGGGAAAAAAAAAAAGCTGTCTGTTCCATTAGGCTGTTTCAGGCTTCTGTGCAGTTTTGACTTGCTTTTGAAGATACAAAGAGCTATGAGTATCAGAATGCCTGAAGGGTGAGGAATAAGCACACAGAGGTGTCTCAAGCTCTGTTCATACCTCTGAGTTCTTGCTTGTTTGCATTAACTTCTGACCGATGTGATGGTGCCAGAGAGCATGCCCACCTCATTACTTGACAAGGTGGATAGTCTCTTTCCTCACCTAGTTACAAAAACATTTATTTCTCTGGCTAAACAGGCATTATCAAATATATTGAAAGCAAAGGTGGTCCCCTTATTTTTGAAAGAGCAATTCCTCGGGTAGATAAGCTTAGTACAGTTGCAGTGTTTTTTGGAGACCTAATGTAGATGGGACTGAGGAGTGTTCACCTCATGGCATGCACCTCAATGATATGCAAAACAGCCCCACAAACTGAATGTTAGTTTGACTGTATTATCCCTTGAGTCTTATAAATGCCTAGGGAGTGGTGGTGATGCAGGGAATATTCTTAGAGCAAACAAGCTGAGTGTGATCCCCTTCTCTCCCTGCTTTCCTGGCCTCCTCATGAAGTGATGCTGCCTTTGTTACAGAAGATTACCCTCTTAGTTTTTTGAAGACACTTTGCAAAGGAAAAAGCCTGAGATGATTTAAAAAGGTTGAGGAGTATTGTTCTCATCCAAACAATGTATTTCTTTGTTAATATGTAGCAAAAATGAGCAGTCTTACCTTAATCAAGACAATTTTGAAAGTCTTTGTACTACTGAGGACTAACTATAACAGTGCTTTTGTTTAGTTTTTTTGTTGTGATACTTAAAGCCCAGTTGAAGGCCACTGTGGTGTCATAGGCAGATAAAAATGCTGGAAGCACAGAAGTCTAATGGATACAATTATTGTAGTGCTCTTTGCACTAATTATTGAGGCTATTCAAAATGTAATTGGGCACAACGTTTCATCACTAGAGAAAAAAATTCTACTGAATGTTTGAGTTGTGTTCAAAACATACCATATCCTAAGAGAATATTAGTTGGTGCATACTTCACAGCACATTGTACCATTATCTGTTGGCTGATGAAGGAAATGGAAAAAAAAAAAAAAAAGAAGATATACAGTTATGCCAACTACCAGCTAGGAAATCAGAGGAGTGAAAGTGAGGAAACCCATAGACTGAGACAAAGCCAGTTTAACAAGGAGAGCAAAAGCTGCACATGCAAGCAAAGCAAAACAAATTGAAGGAGTGCTTCCCATGGGCAGGCAGGTGCTCAGCCATCTCCAGGAGAGCAGGGCCCCATCAGGTGTGATGGTTACTGGGGGAGACAAATGACAGCAGACATCCCCCACCTTCTTTCCCTGAATTTATGTACTGAGCACGATGTCACATGGTCTGGAGCTCTGGCCAGTTTGGGTCACCTGTCCTGGCTCTGTCTCCTCCCAGGCACCCCAAGTCTCTTCCCCAGCATGGCAGTACAAAGAGCAGAAAAGGCCTTGGCTCCATGTAAACACCTCTCAGCAATAACAGCAACAAAAAAATCTCAATTATCATGACTGTATTCAGCACAAACCCAAAACACAGCCTCATACTAGGGGTTATGTGAAGAAAATTATCTCTTCTCCCATCAAAACCATCATAATTAGGCTTTTAGATTTTTTTTTTTCCTTTCCTTGTAGCTGAGTTTGTGCTGGTAGACAGGAGATGAATCAGGGGTGGGAAGTACTGTTATCACAGAGGTAAGAAAATAGAGTGCAGTGAAGTTTTTGTATGCATATATAAATTGGAAAGATGGCATACTTATTGCTTAATCCTCTGGCCTCCCACTGATGTCTTTATGGCAGAAATGCATTTTATATTCAATGGCTAGTTATGATCTTAAAAGTACAGTAAATCCAGAAGACTGGGCAAAGTTTCATGCATGTGGAAGTAAGAAGATTAAGCAATTTTAGTGGTTTTTTTTTTTTTGGCTGTAATTGACAAAAACATGCCTTCTTAAGCAGAAATACTGCTTGCAAACAACAACAAAAAAGAGACATGCAATTTTCCTTCAGCAGCCAGCCTCCTGGAAAAGCCTCTTCCCTTCATAAAAGGGAAAAGAAGTTCCAGCCAGAATAACTTTCACAAGAAGGGAAAGAATCGCAACAGAGAGATGTGTTTATCTAAGCTGAAGTGATAAAATGTGACTAACTGAGACTGGAGCAACCATTGAGGTTGGAGCAGCCACCACGTGCACTAGAAGACCATGAAGCAGGAAGTGGACCATGCTTTTGGCATTTATTGGAGGTGTCAGGTGCCAGTACTACAGCAGGAGAGTAATGTTCCTTTGAAAAACGTTCAGTAAAGTATGTCAATAGCTCTGCTTGCTGCCTGCTGTCTATTCCAAAATGCTGCCTTGGAGTTCTGACACATCAGGGACAGAACAGCTGTGCTAAGGCTGTTCTGAAGATGCTTCAAATGATAATTTTTGTTTTGTTCCAGTTTGTGAATGGGAGCAGATCACAAGGACTGCGGGCTGTCGGATTGGCAGGTTGGAAGGTTGGCATCTTTCTTTCCTGTTGGCACCACCATCCCCCAATGGATAAGGGAGCAGAGAGACATAGTTCAGAGAGACATAGTTGTTGCTATTGTGTGCTGCAGGCTGGTTTCTTTGCAGACCTAAATGGGCAACTTGCTCACTCTGAGTGTGTGATGCTGCTCTGGAGGAGGTCAGTCACTGCGCCTTCACTCTGGTGCCCTTCTTTCCCTTGTTTCATCCTGTGAGGTTACACAATTTTTAATTTATGTGTTAAGGGAGAGAGGTGTCTAACAGCAGGTAATGTGGCAGGACACACCTTTGCCCCTGCTGCAACCACTCTCCATTCTGTGGAAGGACCTATCTCTTCTGTTTGGAAGCACATTACTCCAAATCACTTCTCTGTGAGACTGAATTTTGTGCTTACTGATATAGTCAACATTTCAGAGAAATTGGAATTTTTTTACTTGCTTTTTTTTTTTCCCCTTTCTCTTCCCAGTAGGCGAAGACTCTTATGTGTTTAAAATCTTTCTTTTCTAGTTGCTGTGCTGATTATTCCTGTGTTCTGTGGGGTATTTATTTCAACACTCTGAGATTGTATTTCTTAATCTTTTCATACTAAGTAAAATGTGTCCTAATCAAGTAAGTTCATCCCTGTTAAAAAAAAATATATATATATATGTGTGTGTGTGTGTGTGTGTGTATGCATGTCTCCAAAGCATAAAGGAAGTATGGTGTTTAACTGGTTCAGGAAATACTAATTTTGTACAGTAGGTGGTGTGGTTGTATTTTGTGACTATTTGAGTCTGTGGAGTGAAGAATCTCCTTTTTCTCAATTGAAGAATTACCCCTACCCTTGAAACACACACTTTGATGAGAAAAGATTGGTATTCTGAGCTGGTTGATGAGTAAAGGGAAAGAAAATTATATTGATGTCAGTTCAAAGTGTGGGACAGCCTGTGCGCTGCTTTGAAGATCCTGTACCAGCTCTTTGTGGCTTTTCCCCCTTTTTTTATGGCCATTTAACAGCCATCACTTAATGCTGCTGGAGGTGTTTTGTCCTTGGCAAAGGATTTGCAAATCCTTTGCTGCCACTTGTTGATCATTTTGAATTGAGAGCAGATTAACGATTGTTTCTCTGCTGGCAGTGTTGGCCTCTTAATAAGAGCTGTCCAGCTTTCTGTGCCTGTCTGAATATCCTGTGCTCAATGACTTCAAAGGTATGTAGTAGGTGTGTAGGTAGTGTGCAAATGTCTAAGTATAGCAATAATAATCTCTAGTTTTCTTCTTTTGAGTCACCAGAAGAAATTGGTGGATGCATTTCCATATGTGTGGACTATGGACTGAGTTAAGTCTATGTTGACATCTGTTTCAGTATTAATTTCTGACACCTCCCTCCTTCAGAAGAGGAGAAATTCTTTTTATGAAAAAGTGTCTGAGCTTGACTTTGGTTGGGGTTGGGCTTTTTCCCTGTTATGCTGGAGAATATGAAGTTCTCAGCCCTTTTCTGAGCTGCCAGCTTTCTGTTCCACTGAAGTTACTTCTGGCTCCAATCCCAGTATTTGTGGGGAACAATAGATCCTATTTTAGCCTATACAGATTTAATTGCTGTGAATAAGATTGACAATTATCTCCTTTTCAGTCTGAAAATCCCACCAGCTGTTTTAGATGGATTTAAATAGTTACACCACACTAAACTCACATATTGCATCAGGAGCTATAATGCCTATATGTCCTTGGCCTTTATTTTAAAAGTAATTTTTGCTGCGTTTATTTCTGTTTCTTCTGCTTTGCTTTAAACCCTAATTCTCAGCCTTGGGTGGTATTATTAGTCATACCAAAGGACTTACACACGAAAGATGCATTTTCAGGAAAATATATTTCAAATAGCAAAAAAAACACGTATTGAAAGAGAAGTTGATGGGCATTTTTGGTTTTGTGGGGGGCTTTTTTGGGGTTTGTTTGTTTGGGTTTTTTTGTTTGTTTGCTTGTATCTTTGTTTTGCTCCTCCACCCCCATAAGCTCAGGCATGTAAGTGGGAATCATCTGACCACATGCTGACAACCTGCTGTGTCAGTGCTTTATCACCCACCAAGGGGAAGACATGTTTCATGCTATGTAAACAGCTAAAATAGGTCAGATGAATCATGCCCCCAGATGTCTTCTTTCTCTTCAGCTAATCACCCAGACTTAATAAGCAGACTTAGCTGTCTGCACCGTAGACATCTGACTAGATCTCACCCCTGGGGGACCACACTTGTCGCAACAGTCACATGTGGGTGACTAGACACATGTAGACAGGTAAGAAGATTAAAAGTGCTTGGGTTCTTGATGCAGATCCACTGCCAGTGCCAAGGTGAAGGTGCTCTGGGCTCATCTTCTTGAAACCAACAACAAACTTGAGTGGATTTTCCCAGAAAAGAGACGTATCAGTATCTGATGTTCACAGTTACATACCATTAAACTGGGATGCAGTCTCTTTCTCATTACTAGCTTCCTGGACTCCTAAGATACAGCTTCAGAGCTTTCTTTTTCAGAAATGTTAGATGGGACTTTTTCTCCCTGTTATCTGCTATTTCTACCTTCATGTTGTCTCTTCAGTCTTGTTGTGGAAATATATTGATTTGGATTTTTTTTTAAAAATCGTGTCATTACACAGGTGTCCCTGTGGGGCAGCGCACTGGCATGTGAAGGTGGAGGTTGCTTATATTGAGAAAGCCAGGAGAGGGGGTACTTGAAGTTTGCCTTTTACCCTTTCCCTGAGAAGTTGTCTCTTGCTAATTTTACAGGTTATTCAGTTGCTGAATTCTGTGAGTTTTCAGTCTGAATACATTGCTTAATATTTATTGGGAATCCTGTCTAGGGGTGTATAAATTCAAACTTTCAGTTCCACTCTTTGCCTTTGTGCATATTTCACATTTGTGCAGCTTATCATTTCTGAAAGCAAGTTGTTCCTTGGCGTAGCAGGATGCCGGGACACTCTAATACTTTACTATTTCCTGATAGATATTTTTACACATTTTGACACAATTTTAATTTCCCAGTGGTCTGAGAGGCATGGAGAGGTTTACTGGGAAGTTGCAGTAGTCAGTTGGTTCTGGTGTTGACTTTGTTCTCGTTGAGACCTCTCTGGAATTTGCGTGTGCCTTGGGTCACACTGTGCAAGATCTACCCCATCAGGGCTGCTTATGTTTGTACTGGGCTCTGCCATCTCCTCTAGGCCTCTTTGGGCACAAGGGATTCTCCTCAGTTATACAGCTTTCTAAAATATTCAGTGTTGGCCCTACTTACTGTGTTCCTGCTAAGTATTTGCCAGTCTGTAGGCTTTCCAGCGTGCCTGTTGCATGTGCAAGTGAAACTTGGATTGAGGCTTTTTAGGTGCTGGTGCCATTGACTTTGGAAAGGGTAAGGTGTGTAGTGGAGGCAGGTTGCACAGCACGAGTAGAAGGAATGGTAGTGCTGGAGAAGCGTGACCTTTCATACTTCACAGGGTGTCAGTGAGCTGTTCCTGCTCAGGGCCAGTTCCTGAGCACTCATCAGGTAAGACAGGCCTCTTGCTTTGTGCTTTGCTCCATCTGCATTCCCGTATGGACAAGGTGCTGGACAACCTGTTCTAGGTGACCCTGCTTGAGCAGGGGCTTTGGGCCAAATGACCTCCAGAGGACACTTCCAAGCTCAGCTGTTCTGTGATTCTCTGATTTTGCACTTTCTGAAATAAAATAAACAGGGCAGGAGACTTGCTCCTTTTAACGCCTTTATGAGGAAATCAGCTCTGGGGTGGGGGCCCGAGGGGTTGCACACCCCGCCGCTGCTTCCTTCACCGACACCGAGGAGGAGAGAGTGCAGCTTTGCCAGGCAGCAGCAGAGCTGGGGCTGCCATCCTCACGGGCAGGCCAGGGAAGTTCTCCCTTGTTTGGTTCATTGTCCGGGGTCCTCATTCCAGTCCAGCTCTAACCAGATCATGGTGACAGTTTGGGGATTACATCGATCGCATGGGCAGGTTGAGGAGACAATTCCCCACCTGAATATACCACTTGGTTCCTTAAATTCACAGTTGGCTCGTTGTTCCAGGGGTCTTTATTGTCCACACTGCGTGTCTTCTTAATTTGCATATGGCAGTGACATCGTCCATAGCCAGAACTGTCTTTAGGGAGCAGCAGCAGCCTTACCCAATGGAGGATACACAACAAAGGGGTATAACAGGGTAATTGACAACTTTATAACATCATAAAGTAATTGTTTAACTTAACAACATTAATTGACATCATTTAACATTATAACAACTTGCTACTGGTTGAGGTAGACAAACTAACATGTGAACTAATTCATAACACGAAACTTCTTAACATTGCTAAGCCTCCTCTGCTCCTGGGTGGGAACAGATCACTTCATCCCACCCCCTGCGAGGACAGAAGGAGCCTTTGGGGAAAATTTACCCTGAGGTTGTGGCATACTGTGTTAACAGGCATTGTGCAGGCCTCAGAGCTTCCCTCTGGATAAAGGTATGGGGCTGGAAAGGACACCCTTGTCTCCAAGCTGTGTGCATGCACACACACTCACACAGAACCAGATACTCGTTTGCTCACTGCTAATTGCCTGCTCTGGGGTAGAAATTCTGCATTTGGCTGTCATTCTTCTTTACAGGCACTGAGTTTATCAGGGTTTCTGTGTTGACTTTCACTGTAAATCAACATTGCACCTGGAAATTTTCATCTGTGATGGCTAAACAACTGGGCAAAGATATTAAGCACTTTGACCTATATTACATGAAAAATAAGTGCTTTCAATGATGTAATATTTAACTGAATTTTGTATAACTTGTGTGAGAAACACCACAGGTTTTTCTTAAAGGGTGTTTTTGTGTATATAAAATATATGCTAAAGTACTGCAACATTTTCTTAATCCTGTTTTGCTTTAATTACTGTGACTTTTTTATACTTTAAACTTAGGAAAGCTAATTTTGGAATTGATTGTTAGCCCCAAGAGGAATAAAATGAATGATCACTACCAAGTTTTGATGAATCATGGTTTATCAAGATTAAAGGAGCTGCCATTTTTCTGTAATCTTTTTTTTTTTTTCAGGCTCAGAATTGCTGATATTTCATTGGTTTGCATTTAGCTTTAAAGATGAGGTCTAGGAATGCAATTTTAGTAACAGAAGGAAAAGACTGGGTTTTGAGGCACATTTCTATGGCAAAGAGTTATTGGAGTGTTTTTTGCACATGGCCCCTTCCTGCACATCTGCCAGCTAATGTTCTCCCAGAGGAAAAGTGATGGATGTAAAACTCCAGCAGCAGGGTGTAGTTTTTCTTTAATTATTTAAAATTACCAGCATATGAGATGCTCTGAATTAATTTCCTACTTGTGATAATAAAGCTGTATGTAATGTTTTCTCTCTTTTTTTTCCTCCCCCTTACCTTGCATACGTGTGCTTCTATACATATACAATTTCTATAATGACTTTTAAGAATAAATTAGCAGAATGTCTTCTTTCAGGTTGTGAAGGCTTCAAGTACCTGCTGCAGTAGAGGGATATTGTGACAAAGGCATTAGTGTGTATCTGTGGAAATGTATACCTTCTCTGTCACACTTGCAGAGATTATTTTGGGGCTAAATTCAGTTGACAGCTGTATAAAAGGGATTAGTACTGTCACCACTCATCTCTTGGGGTTAGCTTTCACACATGCTAAATATGAGAGATAATTTTTTTAAAAGCTTGGACCAGTTTTGCATAAGCTATTTATCTTGATTTCTCTTAACCCTGAAGCTGGGAGTGTGGTCTACAGCATCAGTCTAAAGACGTGGGATTTACTGCATTACTTTAAGCACATCATTTGCTTCACTGTAAACATAAGGAGAACTTTTATTTGCATATAATTGGCATTTCTGTAAGGAAGAGAGGGTTTATTTTAGATGTGCTTTCAAAAGTAGAACTTTGGGAAGGAAACTGGGGAGGAGGGGGAAGTAGCCTTTTGTTTTCTTCATGCATCCTTTTCATGTGCATACACTCATTTAAAAATCTGAAAGAAAACAAAACTGTGAGGTCAATTCAAATTGAGCTTTTGGTTGGGGTTTGGTGTAGTAGTAGTTGGTGGTAGTAATAGTAGTGCTGAGCTTCAGCCTCACATGCAGAAGGTGGAGTACAGCTCATGGGAACTAAGCATGGCTGCTTTTCCTTTGCATTAGAGGAAAGGACTGGCAGAACTTTGGTTCCCATCTTGAATGTGAGCTCTAGGATAGATCCAAAGATGTTTCTCAACTAAAAGCAGCTCATAACCAGTATCCAATGATGTGTTTCTTCGTGTGCAGTCAAAAATTAAGTATTGCTCAACAGTGAACTTCCAGGATCACCCCTAAAGGCTATGACAGTGAAATTACATGTGATAAAATGACTGTGAACAAAATTTAAAAGTTACTATCAGGGTGTGATTTCTTTAGATTGAACCAGGTGCTTCAATTTCAAGAGATGTCAGTCTTAATGTGCAAAGTCATTACACATGGCTAATGAGACATGATAGAGGGTATTCCTGTAGAAAGGATCCATTTCTTTTCTCTACTGTTTAGGGGTTTTTTAATGCTTTCTGCTTCAATTTGAAGCTGAAAATTTATCACACTAGCCAAAGCTAGTAAGCATTATCAACAACATAGTAACGTTATAATGTAATAACATAAGTTAAGCTTTATCAGCAACAAAAATCTAGAAAAATCTCAGAGTTTTTGTGCAAATGTATTCATCTGGAGACTGACTTCACCAGATTGAATGTGCCCTATTTATATAAGAAGCATAACTTCTAGAACTTTCAAGACAACTTCCTCCTGAATATCATGAAAATAAGTTCAGGACCATTTTCCCCAGATTAGCATGATTTGAGAGCTTTACTGTTGCAGAGGAGAAGAAAAAGGTCCAAATGTATTAGTGGAAACTGGACTAGAAGGACACTGATCAACGCAAAGTTGTTTATTATCATTGTCTTCTGTGTCTCTTGCTTATATTTCAGCAAGCGTTGAGCAGCCAGGCAAAGTTACTTTAAATATGGATGATGAGCAGTCTGACCTGGCATTCTCTGCAATTTCACTGTCCTTTGTGGGCAACAAGTGGTGGTTCTCTTGCACTGTCAAATTAATCTTTGCTTTTGCAACCTCTTCTTACCCCATTCTGGTAGCTAGTACAGGAGTGAGGAAGAAGAATTAGGCAAGTGGTATTGCCAGCTGTGGCTGAGAGTGCCCAGCTCTGAAGTGAGATCATGCTTAACCACCTTTGTATTCCACTGGGCTGGCTCAGCATCTGCTTGGGGTCACTGTCCCTTGGTTTTCGTCTGCAGTACCTGGATGCCAATTATCAAAAGAGCTGCCTCTCCTCCCTGCCTCTCCCTCCATAGAGATTGTGCATTCCTGCAGTGACCTACAGCTGTTTTGTTCCTTGTAGTCTCTTGGTGTTTAATCTTTTTTTGAAAAGGGTAGCTGGATGGTGTGCTGCATTGTAGCATTTTGGGAAGTCCATACAAATAACATCAGAGTGGACTTTCCTTCCAAGATGTCATTGACTTCAGCCCAAAGACAAGCTGTGTTACCAGGTTATGATCATTTACACTGAATTTGTGGTAAATTTCCAGCATAAATGCTATTCTACTTTTATACTTTGCCTTTTTTAATTTCATATTTAATTCTTATTAGCTTGGTGGGTGTCATAGCTTCTAGCTGGGCCTCAAAGTGAACTTGGCCTAATATACCAAGTGTAATTGCTGGTAGGAGAAACCATATTTTCATGGCACATCATTGCAAGATTTCATGGCTAAATATTCACTTCTTCCTTGGTTAATGAAATGGAAGTTTTATTCAGCCCCATGGATTTAGAGAACTGATTCAGGTCTGGCTTCAGTTTCTTCCTGCAGTGGACAATAGTGGTGAGTGCTCTGGTTTTGATGCGCACAGAGCGACAGTTACAGTAATGAATGAATGGAACTGTTTAGGCTGCTTGAAAAGCTGCCTTTCATCTGAGGGAGGAGGTGAACAGCTAGAAGGCAATCTCTTTCAAGTTGATTTCCAGTGCAGAAATAAATCTTGTGTGGGTGAAAGGGAGGAAATAGACACCTACCTGGAAATCTAAGACTGTAAGTGAGATGTCGCAGAAAAAAGCAGTGGCATCCACTCATATGCTTATCCATTAAGGGATCAAAAAAAAAAAAAGGTGAGAAGGGGAAGTAAAGCCAACAACACTTCTGTGAAAGTTGTTTTTTTATGGTATTTTTAATCATCACTCTAAGACTGTTGAAATTATAACACAAAACTTTTAGGAAGGTATTGTTTGTTGTCTGAATGTATAGTATTGATTCATCTGGGTTACTTCTGTGTTATTAGTTGGGTTGGATGCAAGCTGGTGTCATGCAGTTGTGGAGTGGTGTGTGTGTGCCACAGCTGGAAAGAGGAGAGGCTGGCTGTAGCTCCTGGAAGGGAGGGAGGGAGGCAGAGAAGGGCTTTGTGCTTCCTGCTGAATTGATTCATTCAGAGTCAAAACAAATACAGGTGCCCACTGCTAGTCTGAAACCCCAGAGGAGAGCGGAATTGAAAATTGCAGTGTACAACAAGTTGCCTATGGATGCATCCTTTTATTTCTAGCTCTTTTTTTCTTGCTAACCCTTAGGAGCTTTTGCATTTTCATGGTGTTAATATTTGTAGAGCAAGTGAGCACAGGTTCTCCAAGTAAAAACATCTTTCAGGGCATGTTTCAAGCAATGTTCCTTCACTGCAGCTCATAGACTGTTTGAAGCTTCTGCTGTGGGCTATATTTTGCTCCAAGTGGGTAAGGCAACTGCATTAGGGTTTGTTTTTTTGGTGGGTAAAACTTTGCTGCTACAGCACAGCTTGCAGGTTTGGCTGATCACAAATTAATGTAATATCAACGAGCAAGGTATAGGAAGGAATAAAACACCCAAAGAGTATATGCTGGTATTGATGCAAAAAACCCAGAGGGATTAATAGAAATGCTTCGTAAGACTGAAGCTTTTCTTTTTGGTTTGTGTTTGCTTTATTTTTGGTTTGGTTTGGATTCTTTTGGAGATTTTTTTTGAAACTATCAAAGCCTGTTTTGGATTTGTTTACCAGGCCTGTTTTGGTTCTCTTAAGATAAACTTAAGATTTTGCAGTGGTGGTGGCACAGAACTTTGAGCTCTGTCAGTTGAGAGAAGAATAGAAGCACAGTGGGACCTGAATTTCCTTCTAGTCAGATGGGATTTGGGGTCTCACAAGATAGCAAGAGAATCCTGATTGTGAGCCAAAAGAACTAGCTGACTCCTATCTTGTGGATTTGCTTTTAGTTGTGGACATGTTTAAGATTAAGACTCATGAAATACTAAAGTGTCTATCAAGATTTGATGCAGGTACTTCAGCTGTGACCAAAGCACACCACCTGACTGTGCAGGCTTCAGGAAGCTCCTGTTTGGAAATTGGGATGGGTTTTACTAGCACCACTATACCTTGAAGTAAACTTCAGGATTATTTATTTATAATTGAGAAATGTGTTTGACACAGTACAGACAGCGAATTCTGTAAAAAGAGAGGCTTCTGATCTAGATACATTATTTGGTTTGAATGTTGCAAAAGATTTGGATAGGAGATATATGGATATTGGGGGAGAGGAGGGAAAGAATGGAAAGGAGTTGATCATCAATAGGTCTAATCAGTGTCTTGTGAAACTTGGAGAGAGAACAAAAAGAGGAATTCACTTGAAAATGTGTGTCTAAATAAGCTAGAGAATTGTGTAGGCCTCAGTCTTCTTTTAATTAATTTTTAACCATTTTTTCTCTGCATTATTATTATTATTAATATTAATGATAAAATGAAATTGAAATTACTGGAGCTGTTTCATATCATTTTGTTTACTTTACTGGTGGAAAAATTATATTTTGAGTTAGACAGAAAAAAATACACGGGGGCAATCTTTGGAAGCTGAGGCACTTCATCAATGAAAATTCCAGAGGTCTAATTAAGAGTTACCCTTTTTGATACGAATATCTTGTTAGTTCTGCTTTGTTATTTGTATAAGCAGCTTAGATGTGATTTTTGTTCTGATGAGCTGCAGTCTGGGAGAGCAAGGAGGATAGACAACAGTGAAATCAGCATTGGAAAGAAGGTTGAAAGAATTGCCTGGAGGAGGGATTTAGGAAACTGCAGAAAGAAAAGGATTTCAAAAGTCAGCAAGGACAGAGCTGTTTGAAGCTGAGTAGATGTTACCAGCTTCTGTGCTTGGCATCAGGCACCAACACAAGATTTGAAATTAAAAATCACCAGGCTTCACTGCAGCAGTTTTCCAGGATTTGCATGTGAGATGGGATGTGAGAGTAGAAGAGTGCCTGTGTCAGGAGAGGAGCAGCTTTTGGTGTCTAGACCCTGTATTACCTGGGAGGATCCTGAGCACCATTGTGACATGATAAATTCAGGCATTCACAGGGAATAAAATACACCTAATCCTCTGATGAAGAAAGAAAAACTGGAATTCTGGGAGATACAGTTGATTTCTTGGATGAAATGTATTGTTCAGAGCCCCATTCCTCCCTCCTCAATACACTGACACCCCAACTCCCATGTCTACTCAGTATTCAGTCTTGCCAGCTTCCTTTTGATCATATCCTTTTCTAGCAAGGTGCTTGGTACACAATTTCTACTCCAGGTGTTTTGTGATAGCTGATTATCAAGCCACTCTTTTGGGTCACTTTGTTCTCATAGTCTTTCTAATGTATTCAGTGCATTGAAAAATGTTCTTCTTAAGACCTTTATGAAATGATAATATTGTGCACAACTTGACTTGTCATTAATTATCAGAACATCTTCTGCCATAGAAGTCCTAAAGTCCATCACTAAGCCCAGAAACCAGGGCAACTCCAAGAGTTCAATGACATTCATAAGGAACAATAAGTGGTAGGAAGGCAGCAGTGTTTGTAAGGAGTAACTTTTGTCTCTTACTTGTCTTCTGCTACTTTTTAAAAATGAGATTGGAAGCAGTAGCATCAGTAAGGAGACTGGTCAGCTAAATTGAATGCTTATTAGTTCCTGATGTGATAAAACTACACTTTCTCTGCTGGTGCAGTATTTTGATCATGTTTGTAGCATTTCAAACTGAACAGGTCTTGGTCAGCTGATTTAAATGCTTTGGTATTATGATTTTGTCATGTATGTTGTGTGTTCCATCCTCCCCCCTGGACACTTCCCCCCCTCCCCCATATATTTTTGAATATATGCTTCTACTTTTCCTAATGTCAAGAAAATGAGAGTTTTCAGACTGGAAGCTTACTGCATCTCAATATTTGATCTGCAATTGCCCAAAGGTTAAGCACTACAGGGAATGAGTGGTTAAACTGCTCACAAGTGCCTGGCAACTAATTGCTCCTTCATCTCTGCTCTCTATGTGTTTTGCAAAATAATTTATCCACAATTAGTATTTATTTACAAGACATGCAAACAAGTGGTGGTACTGTGCATACAAATAGACTGCAATGTGTGGCATCTAGCACTGTAAGGAAACTTCCCATTTCTGAAAGCAGTTAACTGCAGTGGACCTACATTTTCTTTTGAAAAAGGACTGTTTTTTCTCTTCGGAGGCAGGAGTACTCATTTGCGTGTCACAGCATTATATTGCTCCTTGAAAGTGAAAAAAATCTGTTACCTTTAAGCAAGGCTGATACAGACATGATGTTTCACCAAGAGCAGGCAAGCTGAGGTTCCCTGCAAGCCTTCCTTTGGTTTTTGTTTTCTTTCCATTTCAACAGCCTTTAGCAAGTATTTTCCTGTTGTGTAAAGTTTTACTGTAATGAAAACATCAGAGCTCAAGGAGTCAGGTATGTCTCGAACTTGCCATCAGGATCATGATGTGCCTTCAAGCTGTTTTAGTTTCTGGGGAGGCAGCAGTTGTTTCTAAAGACAGTGTGGGCCTGATGTGAAACTCAGTGCTTATCCAGTAGTGGAAATACCATCTCTGAGCATCGGTCAACTTGTTGACCCAATCCTCACAGTAGAGAGGAGTGGGTGGATAGTGTTTGTGGAAGAAGATGTGCTTGCATCAAAGCCACAGTGTGTTTGCTCGGTTGGAACAAGACGTTGTTCTGTCTTGCATGGGTTTTCCCTCTGTGAGCCCAGGGCTGTCAACTGATGCAAGATTGGTCAGTTCATGATGAGATTCTCATGTAGAAAGTGAAAAAAGTGCTTGGGCTTGAATGTTCCGAGATTGATAATAGTAACCACAGTATTTTGGATAACACAGGCTTCTGATTAAAGTTTTAAAAACTTGTTGGTGGAATAGCTGTTTATTTCAGCCTCGTCACTGATCAAAGGAAGGAAGCTGCAGTACAAGTCTCAGGATACCTTTGGCTGTTAAAAGCTTGTACTGAGCTCTTAGTGCGGGGTTTTGCATGCCTGCAGCTCTTAGTGCAAGTCAGTTTTCCACAGGGCAGGTGGGACAGATGGTTTGAGGTAGGCTTCTGTGTTGTGCAGTACTAGAGGGATGTATTTAGTATGCATCACTGTATCACTGTGGTACAAGCAAGCTTGACTTGCCTGTTGGAGAGAAAGTCTATCCTTTGTATTTCTGTCACAGCATTTCTAATGTATGCCATTTGAACAGACTGCCTTTAGCAGTAACAGCTTTGTAGATTTATAGCAGGTATTTTGTTTGTGCAAAGACTTAGAACTTGGCAGAGTGCACACTCTTAGGCAGCAGATTCATTATTTACAGCAGAGATGCTGACAGGTGAAAAGCAAATGGGGGTCTTATGTTTCAACTGGGAGGCATATGCGTTATCAACTTCATCCATAAAGTAGTCTCTTTTTTAAAAAGTATGGTGTGCCTAGGGGTGAAATATGCTCATGGCACCATTGATTTTTATTCACATAGTTCTGTGGAAAATGCTTGTTGAATAAAAAGTATGCCTGTGTGTATGTTTGTATTTCTGGAAAGCAGGCAGGTATTTTAATTCAGTACTTGCAACACTGCTGAACTCTGGCTCCATACATCTCGAGTCCCATTGTGAGATACAGATGGGGGCTTCTGTGCTTTGCTAATCTGGTCACTGGTTTCTTTTTTTGTTTTGTTTTGTTTTTTTTTCTTAGGGTAATAAATGCAGGGAAGAGCACGCACAATGAAGATCAAGCCAGCTGTGAAGTCCTATTTGTCAAGAAAAAAGCTGGAGGCTGTAATTCTACACCAAACAAGAACTCTTCAACAAAACGGAGGTCATCGCTGCCCAATGGAGAAGGTCTCCAGCTGAAAGACAATTCAGTAAGCAAACTTCTGT
This sequence comes from Irena cyanogastra, assembly GCA_013397155.1. Classification (NCBI taxonomy): domain Eukaryota; kingdom Metazoa; phylum Chordata; class Aves; order Passeriformes; family Irenidae; genus Irena; species Irena cyanogastra. The sequence goes on along the minus strand of VWZV01008127.1, from coordinate 175,487 downwards.
ATCTTGTCAGTGAAGATATACAAAATAATATAAAAGGATGTAAGAATATGGCACTAAAAGGTGTTTTCTGAATATTTAATATCTTTTCAGTTACCTCTTACTGATTATCTCTGCTTAAATGCAGAACATTTCACTATATTTTTCTTAGCTCTACTGCTTAATTTTTTGTGTTGAAAAATGCTCCTTGCATCTAAGATATTTTAGTTTAAAGGTGGGCAAGGGGATGCCCCTGGATTTTTCTTTTTGTTTCATTTCTGAAATATAATATTGAGAAATTTGAAGATGAAGAAAGGGCTGGAGCACATCTGTGAAGACAGGCTGTGAGTTGGAGCTGTTCAGCCTGAAGAAGGGAGTCCTTAGATTGGCCAGCCAGTACCTAAAGGGAATTGGAGAGGGGCTTTCACAAGGACTTGTAGTGACAGGAGAAGGAGTAAGGACTTCAGACTAATAGAGGGTTTAGATTAGATATTAGGCAGAAATTATTCACTGTGAGGGTGGTGAGACACTGGAACAGGTTGCCCAGAGAAGTTTGGCCAGGTTGGATGAGACTTTGAACAGCCTAGTCTAGTGGAAGGTGTTCCTGCCCACGGCAGAGGGGTGGGAACCAGATCATCTTTAAGGTCTCTTTCATCCCAAACCATTTTATGGTTCTGTAATTTACACAGATGCCTCATGATGCCATAAAAACACAGGTCAATCTCCATCTGTTCTTCCTAAGTTTCTGCACTGTTGTGTAGGCACATTTGCACTACATGGAGCTCTGTGGATACTGCATTGGCAGCTGTTTTCACTGTGCCTACACAGGGGTCAGATAAAGAACTATAGGAACTATATAGGCTGGTAAAATGTGTCTTATATCTAAGCCACTAAACCACATCTTCGGCTGATGTTGTAAAGATACTGCATTCTCTAATTTAATCAACTACTAAAGCAGGATAATCTTCTGGTTTATTCAGGTAGGGTAAGGTCATCCAGCACATGGAATTCAGTGATTTTTGCAGACTACAGCTTCCCTCATTTGTGTGAAGTGTGGTGTATGTCATGCACTTGTCTACTGGCAATCGTCTGCTATTTTTCATCTGTCTTGTTTCCTGGCTGGCTAAGTACTTCATCTGCTCTTTAAGCATGAGCTCAGCCTCCAGCAGTGATTGATAGTGTGTGTTCAATTCCAACATTTCACCATGTAATACTAAATGCCCTGTTTGAATGTTGGAGTCAGACAACAAGTTGGACACGCTGCATTCCTGCTGCTGGAGAACACAGGGTTGTGCCTAAGTGATAATTAGTTTTTCAATGGACTGTAAGTAGCCTTTTTAGGTAGCTCAGGGTGTTTTTTTGTTTTGGTTTTGGGGTATGGTTTGTTTGTATGTTTTGTTTTGTGTTTGGTTTGAGTTTTTTTGTTAGTTGGTGTGTGTGTGTGTGTGTCTATTTTAAATCAGGTGGTGATTAGCAGTCTGCTTTAGTCTCTCTCCCAGAATTCCATGGCTTGGTACACCTGATGGCTGCAGGGTTCATTGGGGTCCTGAGAAACAAGCATTCCTCTTGTACTGTGTTCCTCCCAACCTCTTGCTCCTCCAGTTCTGTTTCATACTTCACTATTGCTGCAACATTTTCAAACTGACAGATTCTGAGGGTTTGCAAATTGCCATGTTCTTTCCTCTTTAAAAATCTTTCTTTAAATTGTGTTCCAATTCCTGTATGCTGATATTCCTCATTGTATTCAGACTGTCATGATTTCTTTTTTCAAGTACATTTTTCCAAACTCCTGGATAAAGAATTGTGCCCAGAACTTGCTGGGACTAGGAGTTCTACATACAGGCATGCAAAGCAAAACAGAATTTATTTTAATTAGCTATGTATTTAAAAGTCTTTCCTAGAAAGTCCACGCAGCTGCCTCCTGTTGGTTCAGGAAGGTGCTTGGTTTCAGGAGTGTATTTAACTTTTGTATGCATTAATTAAGAAGACAGCCACCAGGACCTTGGTCCAGGTGATGAGTTTGTTTGGCACTAAGGGTGTCACTGTGCCATGCCCACAGGCACACTGCAAAGACCCCTGTGCACACACCAGCCTGGGTACACACGTCTTGATGCTGTGCAGAGATGCAAGATTTGCTCTCATACCACATTAAAGTTCCAGATGTGAGATACGTGGTCAGGGGCCTCTGCATCTGGGATGTGGGTGAATGTAACTGTGCTGAGTTTGCCTGGTTTTGCATATTTCAGGGACATAAAAATCTTTGCAGCATTGTTTCACAAAGCCCCATTAACTTCCAGTATCAAAAGCTGCTCAGGAGCAAAAGTCATGGTTAATCACTTTTTTCAGAAGGAACTTTTTCCCAAACATTACACAGTTAATAAGATTGCATTGAAAATACAGGGATCTAAAATAGTTTCATTATTGGAAAGGCATTTTAACTAACCTTGATGTTTTCCATTGTTACAGTTGTTGTACTGTTATGGTAATGTAATGGTAGGGTCAATAAACTGCATGTTTTTAAAAGCTGTTCTTTTTATCCATTTGATATTTCATGATTGTCAGTAAATATCTCCTCAGTAAATATCTACTTTTACAGAGTTTATGAGAAGTATGTCATGGAATGTTCTGATTTTTCTTTCTCTCTTCACTAGTGTTTTTCCTAGTTCGATTCTGTATCTTTCATCTTGATTTTGGAAGAAACAGCCACTCCCTTTCAAATTTCTTGAGAGAAACACTTTTATTTCAAATCTTCTGTTCTTGCTTCTATTTCTGACATATTTTGACCAGAAAGGAGCATAACATCTAAAGTCTGGAGCCAGCTGATCCATATAATAGATTGTACTGTTTTCTAGTTACTTGTTATCTTGTTCTTTATATGTTCTCTTATCTTTGGATTTACTTCTGTTTTCTACATGACACTGATATAGGTGCTGTCACACTCATTATTTAGTTGTGGAAAACCTATTGTACCATGTTATTAGACCACATCTTGTGTACTTAAATTGGTAATATATTTTCCCAAAATAGGCAGCATATTCCTGGAGAAAGTGTTCTACTAGAGGGCAGTCTTACACTAGCAGTTAGTATGATTTTTTCCTTGCTATATCTTTTGTTGGTTGAATATATCTAAAAAGGGGGAGGAAAAAAGCACGTTTCTGTGTTGTATCATAGTTTTGTTTTCATATTTTTATACTTTCAGGTATAATACCCCTCACATAGCACTGTTTGCAAATATTTTTTAAGGAGTATATGAGTTTGATGTTAAATGTGATGAGGGTGCAACTTAATTTGTATTAATAAGATTTAGAAATGCTGGCTTTAGACACTACAGTGAATGATAGAATATCATCCCAGGAAATATTTAGTAAGAAAGCCAGAGGCTGAATGGTATAAATGCCTCATAGAGAAATCCCACTGTAACACACGATCTGAAATTGTCTCTATATAGTGAAGCACCTTGCAGAAATACTGAAAGAAAAAGGAATGAGGGAAGAAGTTCATTGAAAGGACTTTTTTTAAAGTGTGGAGCACAAGGGAAATAGGCACTGAAATTTAAACTTTGTGTGACAGAGTCCTTCTCATCATCTTCAGATTTTTCTTTTTTCCACAGACTCTTTGAGAATGGCACATGCCATCTTTGTTTTCTCCTGCTTTTTGGGAAGTTTGTGAAACATCAGCTACATCTGAGACTGTGTGATTGTTGTTTAATGCTAACCCCATCAATCTAGCCCTGTGCTTTGACAAACCAGCATAAGGGAGTTGGAGATCCACGTGTTGTCCACACAAGTTGAACGCCACTCTCATGGTCTTGACCCTCCACATGGGCTTCCAGGGGTGGAAGGGAGGAGGTGGTAGGCCAGAAATGGAGAAGTGAACATTTCTTTAATCCCAACACACAAAAAAATCCTGGGAAGTCTATTAAATAGCATAAACGTGGTTTTCTTCTTGAAAGGGTGGGAAATAAAATGAGCAGAGCATTGAAAGGAAAGACTCTTTAAATTCAAGCCTAAGTTAACTCTCTCCCCTTCCCCCCATCATTCTCCATTCCTGCTTGATTAATAGTACCTCCTGTCTGTCCCCATTCATGAACATTCATGTTAAATTGCACATCTTTTTAATTTGTACTATTTTTAAATGCCTTTAACTACAGAGTACCTTCATGATGGATGCTGAAAACCATCAGCAAGCGAAATGGAAATCATGTGCCAGGATATTGTCATAGTGACAATCAGGCTGCAGGACTTAATGTGATGCATTATTAATTGTCGTTGTAATGTGAGGATACATAATTACTAATTCTGCAGTCTTCTTTGCCACAAATCTGCAATTTTGTGTGGCATAAGGGAACACACTGGTAACATGAGGAGGCTTTTCTCTGAGGATTAGGGTGGCAATTGCTGGCCCAGTTCAGATTTTATGAGAATTCAAGTTGTACTCTTAAGTGTTTTGTGACTGTAGTTCATATCTGGAATAATAATAGTCATATCTGGAATAATAATAATAATAGGGTAGGTTGTAGTTCCCAGAATAAATTTTTAGTGGCGACATGATTTATTTGCCTGTTTGGAATTAGCTCCATAACAACAATCTGAAGGTTTGCAATGTAAGACTGCTGTCTAGCTTACCTGAAGAGCATGTCCCAAATTGATCACTAGCTATTGCTAAGGTTTTTCCCTTTTTTTTTCTTCATATCATTGAGCTCAGATTATGTATGTATATATATGCAATTTCTCTTATGATTTCTCATCTGTTGCTTGACCCAAAACTTTGCATGTTTTAATTATACTTTACAATTGCAAAACCCAGGGGACTGCTGAACCTTCCTGAAAGCTAGGTCAGCAGCTGGGGAGCCTGAAGCTTATTAAATTTCCTAGTACATTCTGTACTAGGAAATTAATTGTAAGGTCGGTGCAGTGAAGGATTTCTTTTCTCTTCATGTTTCTGGTAGTTATTCAGCCTGTTTGTTAGGTCAGAATCTTTTGAATGAAAATCTTAAATAAATCACTGTGGTGACTGACCACACTCTTATTTGAGGATTATGTCCAGATAAAAGAAAAATGAAGACTAGTGTTTGAAAGACTACTTCTGCCAGAATGCTGCCAGTGCTAGTAAAAATAGATGTCTTGTTCTCTGAGTCTGCAGAATGTCAGTTCCTTTGAGGAAGAAGTTCAAGCTCCCAAGTGTAAAAGAGAGCAAACAGCAATGCATATGCACGCCAAAACAGGTAGTGGCTTGGTGGCTGCAGAGATTATCTCAGCTGTGCAAAGAAAAGCAAGGACCTTTCTGTGCATTTTGCCTCATCTGCGTGCCCTGGCTGCTGGCCCTTGTTTGATCACTGAGTCACTGCCCTCATTGCATCGTATTTTTAATTCTCATTGAATTGGTGTGGTTTTGGGGAATTAATTTCTTTCAAATAGAGGAGCTGTTCTTATTCTCAGAGTGGGGGGAAAGAGCTTGTTTTTTCTTCCTTTTTTAGACAGCTATTACGTTATCTGTGGTTTTCCTCTTTGCTAGTTCAAAAGTAAATGAAGCTTTGTAGGAATACACAGAAGTTTTTCAAGACTAATATTTAGGTTATAGCAATGCCTGCAGATCCCAACTGAAGTTAAGGCCCTAGAGCATCTCACATGGAATGTCTGTGTGAGAGCAGCATTATGGTAGTCATCTCCCCTGAGCGCTTAGAATACAGACTTCACAGTTATCTAGGGTGCTTCTGCTGTTGCTAGGGAGAAATAATTTTACTTTGGAATGAGATGAGCATAGCCTGCAAATGCATGGGTTTTTCTGTCTGCCCAACATAAGGGCAATTTAGAGAACTATCTTGGAGGTGTGCAGTGTAGATGTCTGAACTTAGCTGAACTGGTAGTAACAGCCTCTTTGTACAAGAATTACTACTCCAAAAAGGACAAGATCAGTGGACCACCATAGCTGATGTGGCCATGCCATGGTGACATGTGTCAGTGAAAGTGTGAGAATACAGCTCAGGTCCATGTGAACTTCTCTGTCCAAATTTGTGCTGCCCATTGGCTGAGAGGAAATAAGTGGTAACATTTCCATTTCCCTTTTGGTCAGGGGCAATTTTCATTTGTTTTAATGTGTCCCAGTCTCATCTTTATTTAACTCCCAAACTCACATGAGGCTTGGTCGGTGTAGGACATATCCAGAGTTGAGATCATAATAATGAGAGTAAATTGTGTTAATAACTGCTCTCTTTATCTTCTGAAAAGCTGTAATGCAGACTTTGCTGGGAGGTTTGCTTTGCAGAACTCAGGAAAATGGAGTATGGATCAAACTTGTTCTTAATTGAATCGTAAGTTTCTGTTCCAGTTTAGGGGCAGGGGGAGAACAATGACAAAATATCTTCTTCCTTTTGGTAGAAGGTAAAATATTTGAATCTCAATCAGCGTTGAAATGCCTTGGGGATTCCCCCCTCCCCACAAAGAGAACACATTTCCAAAGGAGTAGCACCTTTAAAGGACATGAGGACAAAAACTGTGGAAGCATTATCCATGATGCATCATAACATGGATTTTGGCCAGAGAGACAAACTCTGAAGGGAAGAATGGGACCAGAAGTGGTTTGATATACAGGAGGCACAGGGTTGTCATTTTGAATAAATAGTTTCAGTTTCCAGCTGAAATACTTTCACTTTGGAAAACTCGCTTCTCTGGAAAAATACTTCACATTTTACATGAATAGCAATCTATTTTTACAAGCAAGTTTTTAAATTGCTAATCCTGTTAGCCATTAAAAATTACTTACGCAGAATTTTACAGCCAACTGTTGTGTGAACTTGAAGGGATTCTGAGCCCAGAGAAGGTAGTGCAACTGCCAGCCCTGCCTTCAGGTGGGAAGTTTCACAACAGGTGTTTTGATGAATTTACCAGGCTGGGTAGGTGTGGGGGGAGAGGGGGGTGGTGTCTGCCTAAGGAACCATGTTTGGAAATGAGAACACATGTTGGTTTTTCCACCAGTCCAGGATGTATCCTGTGTGATCCTTACTGTGGTTAAGTAAGCAGTGCTTTAGGACAATACCCCCTTATCACAGCATTTCAGTAATGAAATGAAGAGTGCATGAGGGACTGATGAATTCCTCCTCTTGGAGAAGCTCTCTGCTGCACAGATGACTATGCTGTTGATGCTTTGGTTAAGAATATATTTGAACTTTACCACATCAGCAATGCTGTATGCAAAAAAAAGACCACCTTGACTTTTATGAGATTTTTATTATCATGGAACCTTAGTGGAGCAGCTGAAACAACAGAAAGTAAAAGGAGCTGCAATTTGAAGCCCTGTCCATAAATTTGAAATAGGCAGTGCTTTGGACATGAGGTTCTGGGATGCAGGTGGTGCCTAGACTTTATGCTGATCTGTAGTGTAAGGGAGCAGTGTTCAGGTGAACAAAACAAATCACGTCTGTCATCCTAAATTAGACCACAACATGCACATGTAATTTTGAGGTTCTTTGATTGCAGTGAGATCTAGATTATGCTTTCTTATTGCAAGGTATTTTACAACCGTATAGCCTCGTTCCTGTCCCTTGCAAAATTGTTTCTTTCTAAATCTGTGTTAGTCCACCCACACCCGACTTGGAAGGCAGCCTCGCTAACAGCTGTTTCTGCATAGCTGGGAGAAGGTGCAGGATTAAAATAAATGGAGGGCAAGGAAAGACAGGAAAGGCTCTTTCCTCATGCTGCTGCCAAATATGCTGTCATGCAAAAATAGGTATCATCATGCCTTAAGTGGTTACCTGAGGATTGCTAGGTGAATTTCTCTCCCCCCATAAAGTCGAGTTTATCAAGAGTATGGCTTCTTGGTATCTTCCAGGCATATTGGAGCTTGTGATGCCCAGAGCTACTCTGCCTTCAGCCCTGGGTGAATGCCCTGTCTCGGCAATAGGGTACCCCACCATTTCCAGTACTATACAGGAAACTTTTTAGGGGACTGTGAAGAACCAGGCAGAGAACATAGAGGCTGGATCAGATGAAGTGTGGCTGATCCCACTTGCATCTGTCATCTTTGAGGGCCTCTGTGCTGGTGCTGTTTCCTGGGCTGGCACAGGCAGGCAAAGCTTGAGTTGTCTCATCTGCCAGCATGGCAGATGGTAGACCTTGTCTACCAGTTGTGGAAGTGGAGCTCACATTTGTTGCTGGATGACAAACTGAGGTCCTTTGTCTTATGCCTAGTAGAAAATGGTCTGTCACAAAGCATCGGGTGCTATCTTGTGTAGAATTTTGATCTTTCACGGTGGTGGGTCTATCATATATTCAAATGCTATTCTTCTACAACCTATGATGGCTATAAGGTAAGAAAGACTGTAAGTTCAGCCTCTCTTATGCCTTTTTTTTTCTTGGGGTTTTTTTTTAAGGAGTTAAGGAAAAGAAAAAACATGGTGGGGATGTGTGATAAAAATAAACATCTCTTCTTTCAGCCAGAGTTGTACTGACACTGTGGGTATTTCTGCATTTCAGAAAGAATGTTATCTCTGAGAAAGTTATCTGTGTTTCACCTGCTGCCTCTGTGCCACCAGTCACCTTGCTCACAACTACGTAACAGTGACCATCTCTTTTCCTTTCCTTTCTCCCCCTCTTGCTTCTCCAGGACACAGATGGGATCAACCTGTACTACTGGTCCCTATTTGATGGACATGCTGGGTCAGGGGCAGCTGTGGTCGCTTCCAAACTGCTGCAGCACCATATCCTGGAACAGCTGCAGGAGATCGTGGACATCCTGAGGAACACAGCTGTCCTCCCACCCACCTGCCTGGGAGAGGAGCCTGACAACCCATCCAGCAACAGCAGGACACTGACACGGGCAGCCTCCCTGCGCGGTGGAGTGGGAGCCCCGGGCTCGCCCAGCACGCCTCCAACGCGCTTCTTCACTGAGAAGAAGATCCCACATGAGTGCCTGGTTATTGGGGCCATAGAAAGTGCATTCAAGGAAATGGTATGTATGGGCTCTGAAGTCCTTGTTGTTTACATTGAGTCACATGACCTGGAGATGATGACAATTTAGATTTTTTTCTTTTTTTTTTCCTTTAATTGCTTTAACACCACTTGAGTGTGAACAGTACTGCTTCAACAGCTTACCAGGTACATCACTGTGAGGCAGGAGCTGCATCTTAACTCCCAGGCAGCACTGTGGCAATGGTTATGAATTACTTGAATTTTCAATGTATGATACTCTTCTTTTTTATTTTCTTCTCCCCCTCCTTTTATAAGATAAAGATCAGTATTGCCTTACAGTGCAGATTTCAGCACTGGCAGTTGTTATCAGGCTGAGTATGTGGGCATGCACTTTATAAAGCCTCATTGTCCCAGCAGAGCAGCAGCAAAGGCTGCTTGGTCCAGTGGCCCATAGTTCACATTGGTGTTGGAGCAGTGACTGTAGAGTGTCTGCAGCTCTTCACTGAGGTAGATTTTGTGGGTGAGTGGGGCATGAAGTTCATTCCTACCACCCACCTGACTTGTGTACAGCCTGAACAACTGTCAGGAAATCGTGACCCTATGGGAACAGAATATCCATCTATTTCCCTATGGAAGCTGGTTTTTCCTCTTCTGTAGTTGATGTAGTTCCTCCACAACTTCCCCCTTCTCCACATTACTGAAAGTCATTCTTGTCAGGCAGAGCAAAGGTTTGGCCTGCCAGCAAGTACATGTGGATCAGGTTTTGGGAGGTCTGATACTGTTGTGGTATTTTTTAATTTTGTTGCTGTAGTTTACAGAAAAACCTCTTATTTGAAAAGAAGGACTGTGAACTATTCAGTGTTTCCCAGTGGTTTTATTTGTTGTCTGAAAAGAAATATCTGATCATTGTTTTTCTTGATGTATGTGAATTTTGTCCAGTACATGCATTTAATTAGAGACTATTGGTGTTACAGGTAGTACTTCACTTTACGTTCTAAATAACAATTATCTTTTGCTGGATTTGTTCTTTCTTCCCAAGGAAGTGCAGGCAAGCAGACTCACCAGCTGGGTTTGGGCTTGCAGGTGGGTAGGTCCAGGAGCAGCATTCACAGCCATGTCTTGGGCACACTTCAGTGGGGGTTGTGTGGGCAGATTTTTGCACTGTGGGCAGTGGGCTCAGTTTCTGCTAGATGAAAAGAAAGAGGAGGATGCATGAAAATCTGTCATTTTAGCATACCTTTTCAGAAAGGGAGGACTAGATTGCTCCCTTCTTTGTTGAGAAATGAGGGAGAAGATGACCATGCCCATCCACTGCACCCTAGTGGGTTCAGAGCAGGCTTAAGAATAACACCAATTTCATGCTTCAGTTGGTGTAATTTTGAGGCCAGAAGACTGCCAGGCTCTGAGAGCGTGATGTGATTCTCTCCTGTTGAAACTGTCTCCAAGTGCAGGCAAGATGAGAAGTGGATTTTTGTGGGACTGGGCAGTGAAAGTAACAGGGTATAGAAGGGCTGTTTCACCTCTCTTAGGAGAGCAGGATGTGTGTTACCCATTGCTGCCTTCCTGAATGTGTCTGAGTGACAGGGCTGTTATTGCACTGCTTTATTTTAACTTCACATCTCTGTTAGGTATTCACACAGAAGACCATCTCAGCTTGTGTTTAGAGATCTGGTTGTGAGGGATTTTGTGGGTATTGTATGAAAAATGCAGAAACACTGGATAGCTCACTACAGTTACAGTGTTCAGGTATTCCTTGTATAGCTCATGCTAATCTGTTCTCTCTGTTTCTAAACTGAACTAAACAGAACATTTTCCTCACTGCATCTTTGTTCATAGGCTACAGATCCAGTATCTTAATTTCCACTTGCTTTATATTAGAGAGCTGAAGTTCATCATTGTCTTTGACTACCACAATGCAATGTAATATCAGCATTAAGTTTTACAGGAAATCTTATAAAAATGGTCAGCTTAAGGAAAGCAGTAGATAATTAAATTGTGTCTACTTTAAGCTCTGGGAGAATTTTGCACTTATACTTGGTTTAGGCAAAAGAGTATTTTCTTTCATCTGCATAAGGGAGCGATTCGTAAAATCAACATTTCTGTGTCCCATCTGTGCTTGCAGTGCTTGGTCTTCCTCCTGCCTCTGTCTAACTTCCTGCTAGCTTATACTCCTTTTAGTCTTTGCATGAAGACTTGGGGCCTCTTCCCCAGCACGTTGTTTAATCAGCCCTTGTTAGTACTGGAACGTCGTGGACATTGGTGAGTTCAGTCGAGCTGTGCAGCGTGTACATGGGTTGTGTGCCAGCAGAGTGGATCAGTGTACCTGGCACTTGGTGAAAGCTCAAGTTTCCTGGACACGCTGGCAGACTTCTTGGTGGTTTTTCCTGAAACACCAATTGCCGCAAAGGATTCTTGTGAGCTGAGTGAAAATAATGACCAGATAAAGATACTGTTTTGTAAAGAGTCTGACCTGACAGGTTCATCTTAGCATGGCTTTGTCCCCTTTTCCTGGGAGCATTTAGTACGCTGTTATTTTTTTTCCCCAACTTACTTTTGAATTCTAGTTAAGGTCTCCCTGTTTTTGCCTCAAGTCTCAAATAAAATGCAATTCATGGCTTTCAAAAGACTTTTACAAATTATTTTTCCTTTATTTTGTGTGGGTTTTTTTGGGCAGTTGTTGTCTGACAGCTACATGCAGTAAAACATTGTGGAAAGCTGACACAGATCATCATTGCCAAGCGTAGACATTTAGCAATTAAATTGCCTCCATTTTGAAGTACATCTAAATGATGTTTTCTGTGTTGAATCTGGGATTAGCATGTTTGTGCTGTGTTTTCAGATAGTTTAATGCCCTGTCTAAAAAACAGTAAATGTCAGTAATTGTCAGTATCACAATTGTTCCAGTTAAAAGGAAATAAATAAGCTCAACTTCTGAAGGTGTCATAAGTCAAATCCTCTAATTTTCATCTGTTGAGTTTTAAGATGTGAATTTATAGATTCAGTTCAAAGGAGCCAGGAAGAATGCTTCCAAGTGCAGCTCCATATTGGATAGAAACATCAAATTATAGTCCTTTCCCTGTATTTAACTTTGTATACATGTGTGATGTACATATTTGCAAGAAAGGTTAAGGAGAGAGAGCATCTCTTCTACTCTGCACCCCATTTAATTTTAAATGGGAAGAAATGGCACAGAACTAGTCTGTGTGATTTATTGGGAGGTATACATTTGCATTCATTGCATCATTATTTTCTTCTTTATTGAGTTTTGTTTACTGAGATGAAATCTAGACAAGTATTTTTTCTAGACTGGTGCCATTTTAATTAATTGAACAGTCTTGAGAGAATGGCACGTGTTGTACAGTTCACTTTTTTTGAAAGTTTCCTCTCATTATATAGCCAGGACAATTGAGAATTTAAATAGAATAACAGGCATTTGATGTAAAGCATGCTAAGGAGGTAATTTCATGTTTATGCCTTCTGAAACCTTTTTTTTAACTAGGTATCTAATACTGTGTGTGTAAAGCTGCTTTCTGACATAGCAAAGTTGAGATCCTGGAGGAAAGGCTGCTGCTCTGAGGATAAATACAGATGGTAAGAGAGCAGGAAGAGTGTGGCCAGCAGGTTGAGGGAGGTGATCCTCCCCCTCTACTTGGCCCTAGTGAGGCCACATCTGGAATGCTGTGTTCTGTTCCGGGCTCCTCAGTACAAGGAAGAGAAGGAGCTCCTGGAGAGGGTCCAGCACAGGGCAACAATGATGATAAAGGAACTGGAGCACCTCTCGTATGAGGAGAGATTGAGGCAGCTGGGCTGTTTAGTCTGGAGAAGTCTGACAGGGGATCTCATTAATGTGCACAAATGTCTGAAAGGCAGGTGTCAAGAGGATGGTGCCAGACTCTTTTCAGTGCTGCCCAGCAACAGGATGAAGAGAAATGGCCATAAACTAAACCACAGTAAGTTTCACCTCAACCTGAGGAAGAATTTCTTCACACTGAGGGTGGCAGAGCACTGGAACGGGCTGCCCAGGGCGGTGACGGCTCTCCCTCTCTCCAGACGTTCCAAACCCACCTGGTTCCTGTGGGCGACCCGGCCTCGGCCTGGCGCTGCCGTGCAAGACAGCAGAGGTGCCGCTGCGCGCAGCCTCCGCCAGGTGGCAGGAGCGGCCCGCGCCGCGGCCCCGCGGGGGCGGTCGCTGCTGAGGGGAGCCCGGGCCGGGCCTCGCCCCGGCTCGCCCGCCGCTGGCCCAGCCCCTCGCCGCTGCCGGGCCCGGTGCGGAAAGCCGCCCTGCTCGCCCTCACCTCCTCGGGACGTCGCGGTGTCTGCTGCAGGCTGCGCCCTCCCACATCCCGCACCGGGGAAAGGGGGACCAGGGCTGGGGCAAGCCTTGGGAGCATCTGCCACCCGCTGCAGCACGGACGGCAGAGCTCCGGCTAAATTAACTGCTTCTTCGGGAAAAAAAACCGAAAAAACCAGCACCACCACCACCGACAAAAATACACTTGCTCTGAAATCATTCTCCGGGTGGAAAATGAGGAAAGCTTTGTACACATTCTGTCTAGAATGAGCCCCTTTACACTCATAAAGGCTTTAGAGGCATTTTGGGGCTTCTGCCCATGTTTGTACTACTTTCCCAGCACCACCATTATAAAGTATTTCATTAAAAGCCAATGTCTCTACATCAGAAGGAGTTGGTCGTGTTGGTGAGCTTAGTTTTATTTTGCTTTATTTTTCCCCTTCAAATCTTGTTGAGCTGTCAGAAAGCCTTGCCTTCTTTCCTTGCTGCTGAAAAAGAAAATGTCAAGCAAAGGATGTAATATCGAATCATACATGGTGCTCAATGTACTCTGACAAGTCATGGTAGTAAATTGAAGTTCTAAATGGGAGAACCCAACCATGGCAATGATTTGAGAAAACCCGGTACACAGATGTAGTTTAAGTCAAGGAAATTCTGAAAAGGAGGCCCTAAGGATTATCCATCTTCTCTCCTATAATAGATGCTTCTGAAATCTGCTTATTGGAAGAAATAAATTTTAATTTAGGCATTCTGGCACTTGCAAAGTATGTGTATGACAGAGCTGAAACCAGGTGAGGAATTGCACATTGTTTGAAGGTCTTGGAGGATATTCTGAACTGTGGAAATGAAGGTTTCTTAAAATTCCTAGCAGTGCTTGGAAAATCTGTAGTATTTGTAAGTTTAAATTATTTTGATAGTTAGAAATGTCTGTTTCCTTTGAACTTTTCTTTTCAGCTTAATTGAAAAATATACAGAAACAATGGGGAGGAGAATCAGCTTCTCTATGGCAAGATTAGATAAAGAAGCATTTATAACAGGCCCATGTCTGTGACCAAAGGTTCTGCAAGATATGATTTATAGCTGGGAAGTGTTTTCCTCCTGGTCCTTATCACCCATCCCCCAAAAACAGCCAGTGAGGGCAGTAGAACCCATGTCCCTGTGGCAGCCACGTGCAGTTTGCACACACAGCCGAGGATGGCCCGCTGGGACAGTACCTTGGCACCGTGTTCATGGCACAAATGGGATGCACATGGGTTCGCCAGTGAGGAGTCAGCGAGTTATTCGTGACAGACACCTCTGCCCACTGGCTCAGGACAGTGCCCAAGTGCTGCTGAGCATCCCTGCTGCTGCCCCAGGTCACCTCCCTCCCCTGAAATTTGTAGGAGATAAAGCGTGGGACAGGGACCTCCTCCCACCTCTGCAGATTTTCAGTCAGATTGCACCTGTCATGGTTTGTATTTATTGTAGTGTTTTTCTTCAGTTAAATTTAGCTCTAAAATAAAGCTCCAATTTTCATAGCCCAAGACATGAACAATTTGAGCTGTTTGTTGCTCGGTGCAGATATGAAAATGGCTGAAGTATAGATCTGTGTGTGCACACAGAGGCAAACATATATTCATAATAAAAAACACGTAAAAGTAGGCAGGGTTTAGCTGGAAAAGGTCTGCCAGTACTTGCAATAGTGATGTTAAATGATGCTCCCTGTTTGAATCCAATATTATAAGGACAGACCAGTTTGAAAAGGGATTTGGTTCTGGACACAGTAGAGAAGGGTAATTTGTACCATGTTATTACCTGAAGCTAAACTACAGACAGCAGAATTAGTTCATTGGCACACACTTCAGTGTTTGTTTATAAATGTATGGACAAAAGTAGCTCATTTACTTACTTTATGTTCTGCGAGCTTTCTTGGGGCATTGTATGTGTGTGTGTATATATACATGTGTGCGTGTATTTATGTGTTTGTTTTTTGGTTTTTTTTCCAGGACGTTATTGACTGTTGATGATAAGTATGATTTGAATTCTCCACTTCTGTTAAGCAGAAGGACTCTTTTAATACATAGTATTTCTTGCACTCAGAATCAGTTTAGCATCCACTCATTCCCTGTGTTTCTGAAGGGTAGCCATGTGACATGACTGTATCTTGCTGTTGTTCTTAAGGTGTATACCCCACAATCCTAGCATTCCTCTAGGGAAGTAGGTAGTTATTCATGTTGGAGCTGAGTCTCATTAGTTATCTGCTGTCTATGTAAAGCACTCTCCAATTATACCACCAGGTACCTGTTGTTAAGCTTCATTTATCTTTGCCTTCACTGTGCTTTTGCCACAGGAAATTCTCTTGTATCCCTGAGAGTTGCTATTTATTCCTTGGTACCTGATGTTTTACAGTCTCCTGACCTGATTTTTGCCAACATCTTTGTATAAGTAATAGATACTGTTCAACTTTCCGTTCTTCTCCGAGCTCGCGTGGCCATAGCTGCAAGAAAAGTCAGACAGTGAAACATACAGTTTAATAAAGACTCGGCTGTATTTTTGATTTTTATGGGAGACTTCATTTTCTCCAGCATTAATTGCAATGCTGTCTTTATAAATCTTGGTCTCTTTCCCCACAGGATTTGCAAATAGAGCGAGAGAGGACGGTGTATAACATTTCTGGCGGCTGCACAGCCCTAGTGGTGGTGTATTTATTGGGAAAGCTTTATGTGGCAAACGCTGGTGATAGCAGGTAAGTGTGTTGTCTCCTTATCTAATCCTTCACCCCAAACTCCCCAAGCCTGGTGTTACTGAGTTCCAGACAGCATCACAAGACTCTGTTTCTTGCCTGGACACTTAGCACTTCTCACAGAAATGAATGCAAGTGCCAGGGATAGCGTTCCAGTATCTTGAGCAGTGGCTGCAGTCAGGGAAACTGACAGCACTTCTGGTCCTGCAGCAGTTTCTGAACGACTTGATGTTTGCAGAGAAGTGGAAAGGTGCTAAGAAGCCATTGAAACAGAAGAGGTGTTGGGTGTGTAGTAGAATTGTGTGTTGAACACTGACACGGTGACTGTATCCAGAACAGCTGGTGAGGCTACATTTCTTCCATAGGAAGTCCTGTGGCTCCTGTTGCCAGGCTTATTCTTGATGGGCCATTTGGCTTTCAGATGTTCATGTAATTGAAGGTAGTGGTCAGTACACAAATTGCTGCTACTCTTGCCTTGCAGGGGGAGGAGAGAGAGACAGGCTATCACGGTATAGGTTTTCTGCCTTGTCCTGTTCTAGCTCTAGTACTAGTCCAACTCTCAGAACTGAATGCTGTTGCTCAGGATCTCTTGCTTTGTTTTATTTTAAAGTTGGGTGCAGCTGGTGAGTTGAAGACTCATGATAAGAAGCATTTCCTTTGTCTTCCGATGTTGTTAAAGATAGGAGCATACTGGAAATCTCTCATTTGCATTCTCTCCCCCTCTCTAACTCGGCCCTTAACACCACTGGAGAGAGATAATGAGACTCTTCTTGCAAGACTTCAGACTTCATGTGTTTCTTATGGCAGTGCACTGCATAAACAGGGCAGGGAGAAGAGTTCACATGCAATATGAACTGCTCTTGTATTCTGTTCATTAATAGCTGAGTAATTAACATCTGCAAAAGTATTGAACCATGTTGTCTTGATGCCTAAAGAGGCTACCTGGAACAGAGGCTAGACAGTGTTAAAGGAACAAAGTAGACTTTTATTAAAAGGCCTTTAAAAGATGCACTTTGGGCAGTTCAAGAGCCTGGCCATGGCTCCACCCAAGATGAACGACCGGTCACAAGTTTTCACACTTTTCTAAGTTTTGGTCCATTTACATATTGGGGTTAATTGTCCAATTACAGCTTCAGGTTATGAAGTCCCATCCTCCCAGATTGCTCTCCTCAATTCGCTGTTTATACCTTTTGGGCTCAAAGCTGCAATGGTGTCCTTGGTTCTCGGGCTGGAAAAGGATTGTTTTGTCTAACTAAACTGTGAGGAGAACTTGCTAACATTTTATATGAAGTTGAGTTACATACTAATGCAGTACAGAATCTGAAAAATATGAAAGCTAAAACTTAAAGCATCAGTCTTTAAGTGAAGACTGCTATGTTTATGTTTAAGGTTTGTGCATACGCAGTTCATTTTTGACAACACTCAAAAGTTAAGGGTTTTGTAGTTTAGACCTAAGATTTTTATTGTCTCTTGCTGCTTTCCACTGTGTAGGAAGTCAGATAAATCCTTTGTGCATAAAATTCCTCTTCTTTTCATGTTGGTGATTGTTTTTAAGATGCTAAATTTGCTGTATGTGTTGCAAGTTGCTCACCCAGTTTCTCTTGACAAGTGACATATTTGAATCTCCATATCAAATGTCAAATGAGCCCTCACATGGTAGCTGCAAACATGTTTGAGGTGGTCACCTATCTGGTCAACAGAACTACTAGCTGAACTACAATCTATCTCTTCTACCATTGAATTAGAGATAATCATGTTTTCTTGTTCTATTATACTTGAAGTACAGTTGAGCCTCTTTCTTTGAGTTGGCTAATTTGCTTTGTTGTCTTTTAAAAGTGCACTATGTAAACCTGGCCATGCAGGACTTACTTCTGAGTAGCCAATATCTTTGTTCTTAAATGACTGGAACTGGCTGCTTCCACTTCTCTCGGGATTCCTTCTGTGCTCCCTGAGAGCAGCCTCAGCTCCACTGCAGCCTCTGATACCCAAGGGCAAGACACTCCTGTTGGTGCCAGAGTATTAGTGCAACTGTAGTTAAACATACTAAGTCTTCAAGAAGTTTTGCACATTCATTAAGTCCACCTAGAACATCTCTTCAGAAAAAGAGGGAGGGCAGGAAACAGAAAGGAAACCATCAGCAAAACTGGGTGTTGGTTGAACTGGGATTCAGATTCTCATTCCTAACATCTTGTTGGTAATAAAGTCCCTCCAGATTTGAAATAGTTTGGTTTTGTGCTTCCCAAATGGACCTCACAGAAAGTCTCTCATATGCTGAGGAGGATTATTCCAAAATCTTTCATTTTCAGATAAGTCCATTCCTAGACTTTCCTAGCTCAAAAGAAATTTTAAAGCTTTAAAGTGTAGATCAGTTGGTCTGGGTCTCTCTCCCACCAAATCCCTTCTTTCCCACTTACAGGGGAAAAAAGCAGCTATTGCAAAACCCCCGAGTTACTGTCATGACAAAAAGGACATTTTAGGACTAGATAAGCCACTCTGAGGTAGTCTGCCCCTGACAGGTTGCACAGTGCATTCCTGTATTTTGAAGAGCCCAGTTATGTAGTCAAGAAATTTTACTTTTGTTAGTTGGGAAAAATACGTTTCTTTTTGCTGTCTCATGCCTTGTGTAGTCAACTTCATGGTTTGTACAGACAAAAGGGAAGGCAGTCAGAAATACAGTAAGGAAAACTACTTCAAGTATTGCTTATCTGCTCTTGAGAAGAAGGATGGGTTTGTTTTTTCACTCAAACAGGAGACTTCCTCTTGTTGCTGTTGGAACTAGATGACGAAACCCTTAGTCTCTTTGAGTTTACCTACTCATTTGTGCCTTTCGCCTCCCCTCATTCTCCTTCTCCCCTGTCTGCTACCCCACTGGAAAAAGCCTGCAAATAAATCAAGTTTCCCACAGATAGGAATCTGTGAGAGAAGGTTTTGTGTGGGAAATAAACATTTTGGGTTTGTGTGAACCTCAGTTATACTGCCTCTCCCCAGGAGAAAGTTAGATTTTATAATTTCAGGGAACTTCAAAGCAGCAGAAACTTTTAAAGTGGGATTTTAAACACCTTATGCTGTCAGAGGACCAAGGTATGTGCAACAAACTGTTACTATCACAATGAGACTAAGGAAACGTTAAGTGTGAGACTTGAATAATAATGTACTGTGTGGTGCCAGCTATACCTCAGACTTATGTCTGTGGTATTCAGTTTATCCACCAAAGCTTCTCAAATCTAATCATTTCATGCCACGTACCCTGGCAGTGTTGTATAGCAGCTGTCCTTTTGTAGTTGATGTGTAATTACATCATGAAAAGACTTTAATTACCATATTACTAAATTACCAGCCAGCAATCCTTTCAGGTTCAGCCCTAGCTCACTTCTGTATGGACTATTAGGCTTCTCCAAGCTGAACACTTTTGGTTGGTGTGAAAGGGAGGAAAAATTGTGCTAATTGTAGGTTTTGTTATGAACTATTATTGTGCTTGATGTTATGGCATCACTAATGTCAATGATATAATTAAACTTCTGCTAACGATGCAATCACAGTTCTGTAATAATTATATGTTAACTGCACATGATACCAGAACCCTACTAAAAATGAGGTGATGTATTCAGAGCCTGATAAAAACAACTTGGAAGGAACTGCTTTCGTTCTCTAATGGCTTGTCTGATCATTCTTGGACTCTGCCATAAATATACATACTTGTACAGTCAAAACTCATATCTGAATATCAGCCAAAGCTTTTTCTAATGTTTCTTTCTCTCTCATTCTCCTTTTCAGTGATTATCATTGTCCATGCAAGGTTATCTGATTAGGGACTGATAGTGCTATAGTCAGCTATCCAATATATAGTGGTTTTTTTGGTGAGCATCAAGGTGCTGTGTTTTGCTTACCAGCATGACATATTTGCTACAAAAACTAGGCCATTGGAATAGCTGCTTTTTATTTTATTTCTTTTTTTGAATATGGAATAGTAAATCTTCTCTGGTCATTGTTTAAATAGTGTTGTTCAGTATTGCTATATTACTAAAGTGACTTTTACTTCTAAACTGCCATAACACGCCTTGTTAATCTCAGTTCTTTTTAGTTTTATGCACTTTATTAGGGTGTTTTTTATAGCTACTGATGAAGCAGTTGTAAAACAGGGACTTAATGTTTTTGCTGATTACTGCCCAATTATTGTATAGCCTCGTGCAACATAACATTTGTCCAATATCACTACAATGACTGTAATGCAATATGATCATATTAACCATGTTTGGCACAAGCGTTGTTCTGGTTTTTGTGTTGTCTGGAGCTGCTCAGAGAATGCAGGCAGTTCTGTTTTGTGCTGTGCTTAATGCCACGTAGGGAAGCTGGGCCTTTATCATTATACAAGAAGCAGAACATTGCAAGTTGGTTTGACTTTTCCATACACCCTGAAACCCTCACTAAATCTGCAAATGGGTTCTTGGGCTTTTCTTGATTTATTGGCAGAACATGGTATCAAAGCTAAGAGCCTGATGTTTTAAAGGCTTCACAGACTTGCAGGGTCACTGCATTTTTTGCTTTGCTTCATCAGCTCTTTTTTATCATCTTTTTGCCTCCTTGCTTTTGCTCTCAGTACTTATGTTTTCAAGGGATATTCACACTCTACTTGAGCATACATCCTCATGTCCAGAATAGATTTTCTCCTCCTTTTTGCAAGTGTAAAATTAATGCTAAGGCACTTTGATTTATTAAATGGTAGAAGCTCATTGAGTGAATATTTTTGTGATGGTTTTGTGTGGGTGCGGGTGAAGTAACTTCATTGGTACTTCAAGAGACCAGGTGTGGGAGAGTGTGTTCATAACACAGTCTTCTTCCAGTGTAATAAAATAGTGAATTGAAAATTGAATTTGTTTACCATTTCAGTTCTTTCTGGATTTGCTGCTTGTGTTGAAGCTTACTACATTTATACTTCCTCTTCTTTGTCATGGTGCTTGTCAGCTGCTTCCCTCATGGTTAGTTCTCATTAGAGGAAGTCAGATTTGGGGCTTAATTTGCTTTTATGAAATAAATGAGAGCTGCATGGAAACAGCCACGTATCTGCTGACTGGCAATGTAGCTCAAATAGAATTTCTGAGAAGTCAGAATTGATGATTCTGAGCCATTTTTGTGGTTCATGGTATCTGACCTCTTCCTCGAGGTAGTGCAGTAGGGTCATTTTTGCCAGAAGTGCTAACACTGTGTAAGGATGGAAACTAAAAAGTCTTCTAATATATTGCTATTGTAGAATTACTTTAATCTTTGGTTTGCTGTCTAGGAAGCTTTAATTTTCTGTTTTTCATAACTATTCATCTTCTAATCTAAATGGTGTGTATTTTTCCTGTTTTCTGTGAGTAGTCTTCCTAAGCCTTCTCTATCTCCTTACATCTGTGTCTACATAAACAACAGTAACTGTGCTTCGTACTAGAGACTTAGAGGTCTCTAGAGGAAAGACTAACTTAGTTACTAAGCTTCTCCAGTCTGCAGTGTTTAGAAAAGCATTCTTTTTCCTGTCTTCTCCTAAGGATGGGGCAAAGAAAGCTGCAAAACTGAACAGCACACTAGGGCCATGCAATCAGTAGAGATTTCTCTTCATTCTCTGAAGTTCTCATTCCTCCAAATTATCAGAAGATGCTTCTCGAGAGGCAAGAGCAACACTTACAGATTGTAGTTTGGCCAATCTATGGTACCTTCCCTCTTCAGGTTATTATTAATTCTCTGACAGAATCACTGGAAAATAAAAAATGTTTGATCATTTTAGGGCAACAGATAACCTAAGTCTGGTTTGCTCACAGGTCTGTGTAGTGAGGAGAGACTGAATTCAAAGCAAAGCAAGTCTCTGCCACATACATTCTCCTTCCCTGCAGTTTGATATGTGGAGAGGTCTGATCCTGACTAGCCCAAAGTGTTGGAAAAGATTAGCCATGTTCAGGAGACATGGCCACGTCCTCCTTCTCTGTTCCTCCTGTCTCTTTTCCTTAGAAGCATGATCTGCAGGCCTGCAGGAAGCCCTTCTTCCCTTTTCCTGACTGGTCTCCTTCCAGGGAGAAGCAGGAGCACAAGATTCGTTGGAATAACAGTAACCTCAGATACTGCAGGGTTTTGTGCTGGGTAAAGCTTTTGAAGGCACTTCAAGAAACACTTAAGGCGAGGTGTGAAGAAAAGGTGTTGGATCAGAAAGAAGTCATTTCGCTCAAGGAGCAGTGCTATGAAAGAGCATTTTCTAGTTTTCCAGTGAATGACAAGTTCCAGGTTACTGGCATGTCATATTCAGCACTGACTTGGCAGAAATTATTAATTTGGTAGTAAATGTTTGCAGGCTTTGAAGACAAAACAAATGTCCTACTTCTTTTCCAAACTCTTGTTTTTCCTGGGAGAGCATATGCCTTAGCAATACCTATGGCAATTAGCAGGTATTGAAGCCACTGTAAGCATTTTCAGTGAGGGGTACATTCAGTTAAATCTTTGGTCCTATTCACAGGGACATTATCTTGTATTCCACATAATGAGGAAGGAGAAGAATTTTGGCTGTTCGAGTAATACCAGAAAACTGTAAAGCCACAGTTCCTTGGTATTGGTTTCCAGGAATGAAGCATTCTATTAACTTTAATTCTCATGGGGTGTCAGCCTTTAAAAAACAAAGAAAGAAAAAATATAAGCCAGCAAGCTCCAAACAAACTATCTTTTAAATCAGTGCCTTTGTAGCTGACCACAGAGGCGTGCAAGTTCATGACTACAGTGTTGCAGGGCCAGGGCCAAGGCATGGAAAGCAGAGTGGGCACCTTGGTTCTCTAGCCCCCATCTGTTCTGTGGGAAGAGGGGCAGAGGGAGCACCCGAGGCTTGCTTGGTGAATGTTTCAAAGCCTGCTGTGGTCCTTATTATGTTGAAAAGCTTTTCAAGTCACCTGAATTCAGCAAGCTGAACAGCCCAGGCTGTTCAGTCTCAGCAGCAGCTATGCAGTGCTGCTTGAGCCCTGCTCCTGGGACTTTTAGTGATGGCTCTGGCCACTTCTGTGTGGGTGAATGAAGCAGGGCTTGGGTAAAAATTCACCCATGAAGAGTGAGCAGAGAGCATGAGTTGCAATCTTTGCTTTTACATCTTGGTCCAGCTTGTTCCAATTTCCTGCAACTGGTACTGAGTTAAGAAGAAAAGCTGAGATCAAAGTAGATATGACTTCAGGTGCTAAAGTAATTCTTTTTGTCAATGGTAAGACAGTGAAGAGCAGAGAGACAAAAAATCCTTGCTACTTCCATCTTACATGGACAGCCATATCCCAGCCATATTACTGGCAAAATAAACACTGACTTGCACAGCAATGCCTTCATCCACTAAGCCCAGCTTTAGTTGCCATAGTAACTTGTCTTGGAGATGAATGTGATATTCTGGACAGCAGGGAAAAAGACTTTGATTCCACAGATACCGGTCTTGAGGCTCAGAGCTGGCCACAGAGATGTGACTGCATTTCTTTGTTCATTTCCCTGGCATGGCCTGAGTAATTGGTGGCATGTAGTTCAGCTGTGATACAGAAACGTGGTGGTCTGTCATCAGTGCAGCCTTGTACTTACCTGTGTTCAGATGAAGAATACGCTGAAATCATTGGGGCAAAATGAATCCTAAGAGGGCAGTAAATCTCCCACCTAAAGGTATTAGAACCAATGGTGGGCAGTTTTTGTGTGCTAGTAGTGTCACTATAAATGCTTTGTAATAACTCTCTAGCTGCCAGCTGAAGCCCTTTCTGAAAGATTGATGTGTTGAGATGTAAACCATCAGGAAAGTACACACAATCAATTAGTTTATCATTTTACTTTAGTTCATTCACATTTGTTGGGTTAGTACTACTGGAGCTGGAGTAGACATTACTAGAAGTGTATAGGTAAACTTACAAAGTCACTACTGGTTCAATAGCAAAAGTTACTTTCCTGAGTAATTAAACAAGAAAAATGCCTACAGATAGCCAGTGCCATCACATTAGTGGGAGGGTGGGCATAACAAAAAAAATATAATTAACCCTAAAATAAAACACAGTTAATAAACCAAAATGCTAATAATAGCTCCGTACTTAGATTTCATCAGCCAAGCAACACACTTGAGGACCTAAACAAGAGCAGGTAATTCACTCACAGTAGAGTCTCATGGGAGTGGAGCTGCAGCCCACTGAAGAGGCACTGACAACTGGAAGCATACTGCTCCAGGGGTCAAAAATGATGGGGCAATGTGTCTTCTCCAAGCTGTCTCCTCTATGGACAGCCTGCAAGCTCAGCATTACATTTAGTTTTAAACTGTGGAGTAGTGATGCAGAAAAAACTCAAGTCATTTAGTTCCGTTGTTGGTGACAGCCAGGTGCTTCTCATGGTTAGATGCAATATATAGGGCAGAGGGAGACTGCCAGCAATAGAAAATCCTTTTAACTGATGCTTACTAAGTTGTTAGTGAATATATGAGATGGAATACCAGATCAGTTCTAAAAATTCTGGTTTCTGTTATTTTTGGTGGGAGTAAGGAAAATCCTGACTAGCTCAGGTGCTATTGAACATGAGAAGTAAGCCCTTCCATGGAAATCTATGCTACTCTGCTTACAAAAACAATTATAGAAACAGTTTCTATTTGCCTATTTGTGATGCTGTATTAAAAATAATACGATTAATTCAGTAAAATCAGACCACCAGAATAGTGGCTTTAGAGTATTTCAGCAGCCTTATTGTGCCCAGAGGCCTTCTCCAAAGGAATCACTAAGTAAGTACTAGGAATATAAATAGGAATGAGTCAGGTAATTGGAAACAGCATAGATCTCCTCATGTGTGTGCACAGGAAAAGCTCATGTGCATGCAGGTGCCTCTGAAAGACAACTTTCAGAGGGGTTTGCAGGGGCTGGATTACATAATTTCTTTCTCTGCTTCTTCTCAAAGGCAGGAGGAGGTTCTCATCCTCCCCAGGAGGTAGAGCATACTTGGCTTCATGCTGTGGCTAAGGCCTGAAGAAAGGACTTTGAATGAAATTCTTGGGAATGCCTAGTCTGTGTCCTGGTGGAGCAAGGGCTTCACTTGGCAGTTGTGCTGCTAACCCTTGGAGCAGCTGGGGTGGCTGGCAGTTTGCAAAAAGCCTTAGTAGAAGTTGAGGAGTGATCTTCATTGTTCTGGCAGGAAATGCCAGAGCACGCTCCTATAGGAAATTACTTTTGCAATACTTCACCAAGGCAAGTTCTCACACCTTTTATTGGCTTGAGGGAGCTGAAGTTCCCCCAAGTGATGAATGAAAGTGTCTGAGCTGGCTGCTGTAACCCACAACGTAACAAGAAACTACATTGTCACAGGCAGAGCCACAAGCAGGGAGGGTCTACTCCCGCTTAACGCTGGCTTTGTTCAGCTGAAAGAAAAATGATCCAGTGCTTCTGCCCTGTCACAATGTTTCTGTGAACAGTTTCATGTTTGTGCTGAAAAATATGAAGAAATCAGGGTGGCACTGCTGTTGAGTGGCAGTAAATGGAAAATGAGGACAGAGACAATTTTCACTGGCTCTGCTCCTTTCCTGGTTTGTTTCTTGTTTTCTTCTTGATAGTGATGCCAAGTAAGAGCTGGGGCGTTATCTTAGGTATTATGGGTGGGAGGCAGAGAGGATGTTCTCTTGGTATTGCTGAGGGTTGCTGCTTCCATCTGAGTTTCATGGTGATGGATATGTCATCTCTGGAACCTGTTTTAATGCCAGCTAAATGTTATGTAATAATTTGTTCCACTGTCCCCAGCCTGCCTTAATTCATAAAATTAAGGAAATAATTTAAAGGCTTTGCACTATAGTTCCACATTGTTAGTGAATACTTGGGATGGAATATGAGATCAGTTCCATACCTACTACCAGTGCAGTGGGGTGTTTGTACACCTGGTTTCTAAAGAAACATTGAGAAATGGGTCTGGGTGGGACTAAGTGAGAGTAATTCAGTTTGAAGAAGTAAAACCAAGGTGCCAGTGCTGAATGTATTAAAAGTCATCAGTAATCATAATGGCAGTAAGTTCAGTACTTCATTTACAGAAGAGAAAAAACATTTCTCATTTTAATTGCTTTATAATCATTGTCTTTTACTTCTCAGCAACTAAGAAAAGGTAAAGAAATAAAAAAAAAGCACAACTGGTTTGAAGCTTACCAACCATTAGCATCGATCTTCCCTGGATTGTTTACATATATGCATTTAGTTACCAAAATAAACAAGTACCTGTATAGACTGATTCCATAGTTCTAGGATTTACTTTCTTTTTTCCACAGCTATCTTGTGACACACCTAATTAAAATCTACTGCTTAGTTCCCCTTTGAATATAATAAAACCCTGCCTTATTCTTTCTGTCAGTTTAATCCCCCTTTCTTTTTTCATTGACACATTTCTAATACCTTTGCAGACAGGCCAGACACTTCTGCTTCATCTGTACTGAATCCACATGCCTAACACCTTTTGACAAAATGGATACAGCCTCCCTGTGGCTTGGAATTGATATACACTGTCAAAAAGGCTTTTCTGAATGGTCTTTCTCTGTCACCTTTACCAGATTTTTATCCTGTGTTGTAGAAATGTGCAGTCTAATGTTGCGTTTCAAATCATTTTTGGCTGAAAAAGTGTGTAATGGAATCAGGGTGTCCCCTGAATACTCCTAACAGTTGGAGATGTCTCTTTGTTTTGAACACCGGAGTCCCAATAGACCTGTGACAGCAGTGGAATTACACTTTTGACCTTGCTCACTAAAGTGTTGCTTTTTCTGTATGATTAAATGAGAGTAACCAACAAGAACTTCCTCTAAAATGTATGAGTTTCCTCTGTTTCTCATAAGAAACGCAGAAAGGATGCTGTGAGATTTTCAGCTGATTGTGTTTTCCACAAGAGAGAAAACAAACAAACAAACCCAAACTCCTGCTTGTTTCAAGGAGAGGTGGTAGTTGTTAGCCATATTAAAAATGCAAAAGCAGTTGATATATCAATATTTTCCTTAAGCCAGTGATGTTGTTGCTACATCCTGAGCATCACAGCATCAGTACAGCACAGTGGCAGATTTTTATCCTTTTGTTGCTTCACTTTCCATGTATTTTAAAAGCAAATGTATACTAAGGCACCGAATACAATTTTCTAAGTATTAAATCAGAATATAGAAAATAACCAAGAAGTTATAAGAAAATACACTTAATATTCTGAGTGAATTTAGGTGATTGTTATGGACTACATGTCTATGTCAATCCAAAAGATAAATACACTGTTTCCTGCAGATGCACATGCAGCCTTTTAAGCTCCTGGTGTTTCTTTTCATTTGCATGTGACTGAGCAGACGTATCCAGCTGTAGGATTTGCCATGGCTGCCAGTCCTGCCTCATGCATTGAGCCACTGGCACATCTCTTGTTCCCCATTTACTTGTTCAGGGTGTGGCTTCTCTCTGGATCAGAAGAACTCGGGAGGCGTGAAGAGATACAAAATCAGATTCCTGTTTCTTCCATTTTAGGCTACTTCAGCTGTGTTTTGGGGAGTTTTTTCTCCAATATATTCCTGTTTATTGTGAATATTCCAGCTCTGGAATAATGAACATACTTTCATTGTCGTGCAGAGCACATGAAATGCAATGGCAAGTACAATCATGTAGTTCCTGTTGGGTGGGGAGTTAGGGTTCAAAAGAGAGGAAAGGACTCAGTGAAATCTAGTTTGTTTTTAGAAGAGATCAGAATAAGTGACTTACTGGCCTCTGTGGCCTCAAGACTTCAGAGCAGTTTCTCACTGTAGATGATGAGGTGTGGAGAGGGCATCAAAGCATGGAGGGAAATGCACTGAGGAGGCTGCAGATCTGTGACTCCTGATTTCCAACCCTGCCAAAAAAAAGCTTTTGTTTTTTTAATTACTATTTCATTGGTGATATAAATTAATGATTGGTATGAGTCTGAAGCAACCTTGTCATCAGAGAATATTTGGTTAGTGTTGACATACTTGTTTCTCTGCAAACATGAATCATCCATCTGCCTTTGGCAGGCTCGCCCTGTGGCTCTGCTATAATGTGTTTCACCAGTGTGGTGGAAATTAAAATGTCACTATTAAACATGGCAAAATCAGATGCTGTCTGGGCACTGCATCTATTCAAGGAGTTCTTGCTTCCTATGTAGTTATTTCTGACAGTTTAATAGGACAGCTGTATTCTGGCATAAAACAATACTTTCATATATCCTGAATACATGGGGAGTTAAATGCTTTCAGAACACTATTTCCTTGCATACATGCATGTTTCATGCATGGCAGAAGCAGTAATGCTCATGTAACACCATGTTGCTGCTTAGTCCATTAGGAAGTGTAAAGTCAAAATTAATTGTCCTGCAGGACCGTATAGAGTGGGTCTCTAAAAGCAGTTGCTGGAGCTGTTTGCAGCTGCTGCATCAGCCAGGCTCCTTCCTCGTGAGCAGTTATTGACTCTGGGCTATTGAATTCAGGGCTCTGGAGGTTGCTCGGTGGAAAAAGCCTTTGGTTGCTGCTTGGCAGCTCTGTCACTGCAAGGTCATGGAAAGGGCACATCAGTCTCCAAACCCAATTAGGGCCTTATTTGGTACCTTTTCAATCACGGGGGGAAAATCCCACTGAGCAGGGCGGCTCCTGGGCCGGGCTTTTGCACCCAGTCTCCTCAGTGAGACAGTCAACAAATGTGTCCCTTTTTGTCACTTGGGCCATCAGAAATTCACTTTGCTGTCATGAAACAGCTAAGCAGTTAGTGCAGAAATGTAAAGAGCCCAGTACAGGCTTATAAGCTCACCACAGTTGAATTTGGACCAGTCCCTTGTGTGTGTGTGTGTCTGTGTCCCTCCCTTTACTCATATCTAGAGCTGTCTCATTCCTCAGATCAAATCATTTGACTCTTATGAACAGCTGTAACTTGCAAATTGAAAAAAGTCCAACTGCTGGAAACATTAATGGAAAACAGAAAACTCTCTTTTACCAGGTATCAACAGTATTGCTTGAATTCCTCCCCCCTGAAGATTTCTCTGTGTGTGTGCGTGCACTAGGTTGTGCTTTTCATCCCAGGTGGCTGCCAATTCTGGTGAAAATAAGTTGAGCTATGAAAGGTTGACCCACTTGCCTCTGAATTGCTTTTTATATGTTGTGAGTCCCTCAGGGCCCAATTGTACCCATAGAAGTGAGAATGGCAGCTATCAAAATATATACTAAGTTTGTCAATGTGCACAAAGGAAAAGGTGAACCCCAGACTGGTCTGAGTGGTCTTTAAAATATGGATTTCCTGTGAAATGGTGATTAAAGGGGAAGCAAAGAATAATTATAAAATTAGCCTGGTGTGCTAGCAGTTATATCAATGTGTGGTTTTATATTAGCTCTTTCAGACAAGCAAAAGATCAGAAAATCCCTTATGACTCACTTAAACTAGTGTGTAAAATTTGGTTCATGTCTGATCAGCCCCTTTGATCAGTCTAGTCTAGACTATTGCCAGAGTACATACTCTGTACTAAACCCACAGACCCCTTAAGTGGAGGCCTACTCAAGTGACTCAAATAACATATTAAAAAGTTATATAAAATGTTCACTGTCTGAGTAAATTAATCTGGTTCAAAGCTTAGGAACTGCAAAAATAAAAGCAAAAGTGTTGTTGCAGAAGAGAGGTCTTAGAGTCCTTAACTCATATTTACATGACTGTCTCAGAAATACAAAATAAAAATTTTCAGCAAAGTTTATTATTTTTAATTGGATAGGCATTTTTGTAAGTCTGTAGTCAAATTCCCTAAAGGAGAAAAAAAAAATCTGTCAAAAATGATGCACAAATTTTTTAGGAAGTTAAAGAGCTGCAATGTCTGTCTCAAGTACACAATATTGGTTTTAATTAAAGGCCAGTGGGATCCTTCAGCCTGTAGGCTGCACTTTTGTTACCTTTCAAAGCAAAGCAGTTTTCCCCTCACTGCCAGAGCTTGTTCACGCATCTGCTGTTGTCATACCATCCTGAACCTATCTGTTCTTTGCCACATGAATCTCAGAAATGCTAACAGTTCATTTACTCATAGATAATGCTGCTGCCTTTTGCATACTAGCAGCAGTAGATGACAATTTGGAGACAATTTTAGTCCAATGACCAATCCATAAGACTTGGAAATCTGTACAATGCCACTAATTTTAGAAATTCAGTTTTGTACCTGAGTTGGTCTTCTCAAGACGCCTCTGTTTTGAATTTAGAAGTTTAAGTTTTCAGTCTTTGTGTGCCTACCATATTTGTTGGTTGCATTCCAGTGCCATCAGAACACCTAGCATAGAGGCAATGACAGCAAATCAATCAAATGATCCAGGGAAGTAAGCTAGCTCATAAATAGGACATCAGTGGGGTGAAAATATCACAGAAATGGACCATTTGAAACATAGAGAAACTGGAATCCAAGTGGCAAATACTTTTTTTAGCTACACCAAATTCTGTCTAAATCCAAGAGGAGAGCTGGTACACTGCTGTTACCCAAAGACTGAATTAATCTACTGATGGCTGAGAAACAGTTCCACAACAGTCATTAAAGTCTTTGGGATGATACATAGTTTATCAAAAGTGCCAGGTATTGCTCTACTTACAGAGCTGCCTAAATAATGGAAAAATAAAGATAGTTCTGTGAGTGAATACATGAATTCAGAATGCAGTAGAAATATTGGGTAAATTCTTCCCTCCTGTGGCTTGTCTTCCAGCCAGTGGCATTACACCAAAGAAAGATTGGACCATTTTTTGTGTGCAGCATATCAGATTGTTAAGAGGCAACAGGCAGGTGTTTAAGAAAATTTTCTCTCTGCGACTTGCAGAACTGTGTATGAAATCTCCTGGCTAATCCACAGTCATACCATTACCTGCCATCTTTTAGCAGGTAACTAGTTAAATTTGTGTTAAGTACACAAAGATTTACTTTGCTATTTCCATTTGATGTTGGAGTAGAAATGTTCTGACATGACATATGACCAATTAATAATTGGAAAGTGCTTGGATGAGTCATTTGAAGCCAGTAATTTAGACAGTGTCAGCCACAACTGGTATTAAAACCTGCGAAGAGATGTTCTACAGTCAGTGGTTCTGCAGCATCTCCTCTGGGTGTCTGCATTTCACTTAGTAAAGATACCCTGTAGACATCAGTTGGAATAACTCTTGCCTTTGTTGCTTGGATGTTTTTGTGAGCTTTAAAATGAACTCCGTTTATACAAGTATACTTTGTTACCCAGCCTAAAATGTGCAGGGCAGGAATTATCCTCTTCTGCTGACAACCTCAGTAGAAGAGAAATGGCTTTATTTGACTGTGATTTTGAAGAGAGTAAGAGTGTGACTGTACCCTGTGATTTTCTGGGGTTTTTTTACTTTTTTTTTTTCTGTGCTGATGATGTTTTATTACTTTTACAGAGCTATAATAATCCGAAATGGTGAAGTCATTCCAATGTCTTCAGAATTCACTCCAGAGACTGAACGCCAGCGACTTCAGTATCTGGTAAGAGACCTGAGGACCAAATCAGGTGCTGCTGGTGACAAGCATTGCCCAGTAATATCAAAGGCTCAGAGAAATGCTGCTGAGTGAAGGATGATGTGTCCACTGAACACCAGTGACTGGTCATGTACATCTTTAAGCCATCAGCAAATGTGGAGCTGCAGACCCTTCAGCAGCACTCTGGTGTTGGATTTTGAGAGCTCAGATACAGAGTTAATGAGCCACAGACATATTTCAATCCATCCCCAGTGCTTGCTGTGTGACAGTGTAAGATACCACAGACTACTCTCTGTACATGAGTGATATTGCAGAGCTCGATTAATTTACTCTAACAGTATGCCAGTAGTATCTCCATCAGGAGAAAGGTATCCAGCTTAGAGGTGATCTCAGTGAACATTAGTAGCTCCAGGATAGGATGAGTGATCAAAGATCAGTTTTATTTACTGTAGCAGCACCCATAAAGCAGGGACAGGGTGACTAGCTGGGGACACATGGGATGCTTTCTAGACCAAGCTGTGTTGGCTGATAAGCTGCCTGAGGAATATAAGTCAAGATGTATGATGTTATTTTTCATACAAACCATCCTGTTACTTTTTAAGGTTTTCATCGATGGACAGATCAATTGGTTGAAGTTGATTAGTTGTTTGTCAAAATGTCATTCCTAACATGGCTGAGAGATTTCCTTTGTGCTGCTTTTGGTTTTTTCAGAAATTTAAGCTTCAGCCAAGGCAGACTCACTCTCAGCCTTGCCTGACTCAAGGTGGACAGGCCAAGGTTAGTGATGCTCCCAGGTCTTAAGGTGTCTTCTGTTTTCAGCCTGGACCAAGCACTGTGGTTTGAAACTAGACAATATGCCAATGTTTGAAAGGTGGTGGTGGAAGGCTTTAAAGAAAAAATTGTGTTACCTTAATTGTAATGTTTAATTTTTTTTCAGTCAGATTCATTGGATTGAAGCTGAAAATTTCAGGGGAAATACTGCTTTGGGACTATTCATATTCAGAGAACCAAATGGAAAGAGGCCTAATAAATATTTACAGTTCAGTTACATTTAAAATAATTTGTTTGCCTCTAAAATAAAATGTATCTTTAGCATCTAGGGAGTCTGCTACTTCTGTAGGAAATATGAGATAAAACATTGCCTACAAGGTTGTTTTTTTTTTTGTCTTTTGATGTCCTTTCTGGCCTAAATTTGAAACTAGTAGCTGATTTGAAAAGTGTTTCTGCTGTTCCCTGTGGAAA
This sequence comes from Irena cyanogastra, assembly GCA_013397155.1. Classification (NCBI taxonomy): domain Eukaryota; kingdom Metazoa; phylum Chordata; class Aves; order Passeriformes; family Irenidae; genus Irena; species Irena cyanogastra. The sequence continues at coordinate 142,897 of VWZV01008127.1, read as the reverse complement.
ATTCCTCTACCTTTGTCTATTTTAATTCTGTATGCAACAAATATGCCGGGTCTATGGGTATCATGTTCAAAGAGAATGCATGCAAGACAGCAGGAGCGTGAAACAAAATTACAGATAATTTCAAACACAAAATTCCCTAAGTAAGATTTTTACTCTTGTGTTTAAAAAAAAGAAAAATAAAAAGATTACTCCAAATTTCTTGCAAGATTGGCATAAGCATAACACTCCAAAGTTTGCATCTGTCTTGCTAATTAGATCCCAAATAATTCCTCTTACTCACTTGTCTGTCCCCAGATTCTACTATTAGTCTAATTATTCTACCATCAACATCTCTCGTCATCTCTCGAAAGTTATTTACTTTGAGTCTGTTTTCTTATTTACAGTTAAAGCTGAGTTTCTTTGTTTCAGATATGTTGTGCTGCTCTTCCGCACAATAGGAAGAAAATCCGTTAATCGCTTTAGCATTAATATTTTACTTGGTAAATGCAGAGATGTGTTCGTTATGAGGAAGTCGGTGTACAAGCAAAGGGAGGGTATGGATTTACAGCCTGCAGGCTGTTCCCTGTGCAGCAGACACTGTTGGTGCAGTCAGGATGAAGGAGCTTCCCTCTGCCTAAATTTAATGCCTGTTGATTGCTTCAGTCACACAGGATGTTCTTTTAGGCCCTCTTTTCTGAGCCTTAATTTCTGTGTAGAAAGAAATCCATGGGATAATGAGTTGTTCAGGTCATATGAGTATCTTATATGAAGTCCTCCAATCTAGCCGTAGATGAAACTGTGCTTCAGCTAATACTGATAGAGTAACTGAGGGAAGCAAATGTTTTCCCTGTCCTGGCAGGTTTATTGCCATGCATCCAAGAACGGCCTTGGGAGTAGGCCTCTGGCGTGGAAACCTGAAAACAAGTTGACTATCCATTCGTTCTGACTTTGAAGCAACTCTGAGCCTGGTCATCACTCCATAGGAGGGCAGTGGTGGGGCAGCATCCAGCTGCAGACTTCAGGCAGGCTATATGACAGGGACAGACTTCTGTGTCAGGCAGCTTGTGAGAGTATTGCAGAAGGCAATCAATCATTCAGTCAGAGAGCACTTCTTAAGATGTAAAGTGTGAAAGCTTTGTACCAGTATTTCCTTGGTCCTTTGGTTTCTGTAGAGGTTCAGTGCACCATGTTGGTTCCCTTCCACTGGTGGGCACTGCTGAAGGATGCCTGCAGAACCTCAGCCTGAAGAGGAAATGCACCTAGATCTCCTAGATGTCCAGTCAGCACTTCAATTACTAGTCAGTCAAAATGTAATTCTCTTACAGTTTTTGGCACCCTGTATCACCCAGCATAGGATTACTTCAGCCATATGACACAGTGGATGATGCTGTGGTAAAAGAGATGTGTGGTTCCATATGGAAGGGGTCCTGGCCTTTCACAAGATGAGAGACCAGTCAAGAGATGGATTTGGCTCCTAGTCTTTTCCTTCCTTTTACCACCACATCCTTTAATTTTAATCTCTCTTTGGTTTAAGTGTGTCCCTATGATAATGGCTGAGTCATTTGCAAAACTTCTGGGTGCGTTGGGCTGTGCATGCTGTTGTGAGCAGTAGTCCCATATAGTAGAATATTCTTTTGGAGAAAAGGGCACAATATGATAAGAGTATAATGTTGTAAGACAATAGTTGGTATAGGGGAAAGCAGCAGGTCTGCAAATAGCACAGAATGCAAGTGAAACCACTTGTGCCAGTGACTTTTCAGTGCAGTGCCTACTGAATGAGCTGGAAAAGGTAGTGATAGGCCTTACTGAGGTACAGATAAGATACATGTAGTGTTTCCTGCCACCTAATTAACTGGCATACTAGTGTGTAAGTCTAGGTTTATCTTAATTTCATGCTTGCTTTTCTAATCACCAGGAGACGCAGCAGGAAGTAAATGCCCTTTTTAAATAACCATGACTAATATTTCTTTGACTGAACTTCATTTTAAACAACTAATTTTGAATGCAATACATCCAGCCACAAAATACACCATAAAATGGCAGAGTACCGAAAACACACCGTGCAGCTATGCCAGATTTAGGCCAAAAAACTCTAACAGCTTCTGAAAGAGAAAATATGACAAATGTTCCAGTTCCATAACACAAAATAAAAATGTTGTCTGACAATACCTTGTAACGATATAGGAAGTGTTTGATAGCCACTTGATAGTTTGATGTTTGTTAAATTTCAGGTTCCCTGAGTGGTGTTTCTGATCTGAGGTTCTTGCAAATTGAGACTAAACAAATTTAAAAATGGAAAATACGTTGTGTCATCCCAGGTGAAATTCTGGTAGTCAGTTCACTTACCTTTTTTTTTGTTGTTTGATCACTTGAGGGGATTTCACGGTTCTGTATATCTGTTTGAAAGATCCGTAGATTTTTTAAAGGGTTGCTTTTTATTTATTTTCTGGTTCTGCTGCCCAGAATGGTTTTGTTGAGGTGGGGAGAAGAGTCCTGCCTTGCACATAGAGAACAGTTCTCAACAAACCCAGCTGGAAGTTGCAGCTGAGTTTTATAGTAGAACATTCTTTTTTTCTGTAGAATTGCCAGTGAAGCATCAAAAATAACTGTTTAAAAATGGTAAAAAATATGGAAAATTAAAAAAATTAAGCAAATCACAACAAAAATCCCCATTTCTTTACATAAGAATTCAGATCACAGACACCAGAAGCTTCCAAACTGCTCTTTTCCCTCTGTTTCACTGACGCCAAAAATATTAGAATCAAGTTAAGATCCCTGGATTGTAAATCAAGCATTGAGGCTTGGCTGCGGAAGAGAAGTCTTATTTGAACATTAGCAGTCCACTGGTAACTGTGCCAGCTTTATTAATCTTATTTCAGTTATGACCTCAGACTTTCCATCTGAGCAAATCTTTGTGCAATGCAGTCTCTCCTGGTTGCTTTACCTTTTCATTTAAAAAAAATTCTTGTTTTGAAGTGAAAAAAATGCTAAAAGCCTGTTTTTCCTTTTGGACCTCTTATTCAGACTAGTAATCTCACAATCTGAAGGCTAGATATCTTCATTTTGATATCAGTTTTTTTTTTTTTAAGTATGACCTTGTTTTGTAGGCAGGTGACAGTATTTAGCTGGTAGTGGTTTTTAATGTTTTAATCAAGATAAGCTGTGCATTTTTGAAAGTGAACTGAATTTCACTTTCAGTGCAGACTGACTTCATTGTTTACAGTATCATAGACCAGAAAAAAATTTTAAAATACAAAACCGATTCAGCTCTTTATCATACAAAGAACAAATATCATTCATATTATGCAATACATCAAATCATTGTTAATTTTCCATCTTTTTTGCGACTGGAGTGAAAATGAATCAAATAAAAAGCTTACATGTACTTTTAAATGAAGAAGTTACAGAGTTCTGGAAGTATGAAAAGCCTCATGTGGACTAATACTGCTGAACCTCTCAAAAGTCGTCAGTGCTTCTCAACCATTTCTGTAATGAAGAGAGGGTCTAATTAGAGGGCCCTTGAAAGCAATGTTTGGGTGGAGAAGGGGACCTTGGCTGGTTGTAGACTGAAGGGAAAAAAATGTAATTCCTTTAACTGTACACAGAGAGAATTTGATGGAGTTGCTGTTCCAGGAAGGGATCACGATGTCAAGACCACTTATGTGCTTGAAAGCCACCTCTTGAAAGCAGAATCCAATCTTGTTGGCTACACACAGCAACCTTCCTCAGTCCTGTTCCAACCAAGCTTGAGGTGTTTTCTAGAAGGATGTCTGGTGATGGGAACAGGGACAAGCTGATGGAAAGTTAGCATTGTGATGTGCTGAGCCTGATAGAGCTCCTATTAAATTGAGTGGGGGCAGACTCAACTCTTAAATGCAGGAAATATTTTATTGTGAACTATCTGCATGACAGATGCCAGGTAGATCAATAAGGGCTTCCAGTGCTTCCTGCTGCTTACCTTTGATGAGCACTAGATTTATGACATATACACAAACTAAACCCCAGCTCATTTCATCTCCCTTGATGGCAGCTGCTGCTGAAGATAAGACAGACTTTATTGCCTTAACTGACTGGATAAGGAAAAAGAGTTATCTGCAAAAAGGTTAAGAAATGCAACTTTTTTCAGTTCCCTGGCCAATCTGACTGTGTCTTTCATAAGAGCTCACTCACAATGCAGCTTTGTGGAGGAAGAGAGAAAGGCTTGTTTAATTGAGTACTAAAGAAAAAGGAGTGAGATTTATTTCAGAAAGAAGAAATAGAGTATGTTTAGGATTAACCTATCATGTCAAGTGATCTGTGTATAAATTCAGTCCAAAAATTTACGCAGTAGATGAAGAGCCTCGCGATGCTTTCAACTATGGTCAGTTTTGGAGAACATGAGTCAGAGGCACAACTCTGGCAAAGAGGGCTCCCAGCATCTGCAGAACAGTGCACCAGAAAGTACATGAGCAGCATTTGAACGTTAAAATCATCAAAGGCCTTAGTTGCGTTGTGACACAAAACTGCTGCTGCTTTTCTAGAAGTCTATTTTGCATGAAGGATGTAGTTTTTCAAAAACAAGAAAATAAATTACTTTGTAGCTTGTGTTTATTTGCAGTGTCGTGTGATGGGGTGTGTTTTTCTTGAGGTGGTGACAATTAAAAAGTGTGGTAGCAATGTTAGGTTTTCTGTGTTGTTGGCATAGCTGAACTGGGAGTCAAAAAGCTTGAGCTTCACTGCATGCTCACCCCTCCAAGTCTCTCCATGGCTTTGTGTTTGATCATTCCTTTCTCTCTTGCTGACTTACAAAAGGGCATATGTTCTGTTTTACAAAGCTCTGCAGACTCCTTCAGGGTCAATGGATGAGTGTAGTTTAGAGATCCCAAACCCTGAGGAGCAGGGAGAAGAAATGAAGGATTTTGAGGGCAAGAGGACTGCTAAGGCTGCTGCTGGATATCAGGCAGGGGCAGAAATGGTGTATGTGCATTGTTTGCTGAAATGGAGCACATCATCTTCCTTATTTAAAAAGAAGGGTAGAGGAGTGAGTGGAATTTGTGTGGGAAGGGACCAGGAAGGGATGGTAATACTACCTCATTAAAAATAGATGATGTATTGTTTTATGTGGTATCTGTGGTTTGATTTCTGCCCGCAGGCTTACATGCAGCCTCACTTGCTGGGAAATGAATTCACACATCTAGAGTTTCCACGGAGGGTGCAGCGCAAGGAAGTTGGAAAGAGGATGCTGTACCGTGACTTCAACATGACTGGCTGGTAAGAATGTGTCCTTCTCAGTGTGGGGTCACTCTTCTCCCCCTGCTTTGTATCTTGGATTAGTGTAAACTGCATCAAACATGGAGGTGTACCCCTGCGTACTAAAAGAAAAGACATTTCCTTCTTTCAGGTGTATCTTTCTTCTAGAAGATAATGTTTTAAAGATGTGCCAGGAGATCTTTCTGAAACAAAACAATTTTCCTATCTTGAGGGTAGGTTTTTATAAAGTCTGGATCAGTGAGTCAGAGATTTGTCTTTTAATCCAAGACGTTGGGCCATCATGCCTTCACATGCTGAGGAAAGCTTGCAGAAGGGAAGAGCTGCCTCCCCTACTCCACTGCAGCTAGCCCTTGGTTTGGATATCCCTTGAGGAATTGTTTTAGACATGAGCCTATCTGAACACAAACAGCCTAAAATCAAAAGGCTTCAATGAACATATGGACTTAAAGAAGTGAAGACAGAAAGAATGATGTGGGTTTTTTTGTTTCTGGCTAGATGTCTTCGTTGTTTTTTGTTGGTTCAAGAGGCTACTTGGAGAAGCCCTAATCTTTGCTGTTGTGAGTTCTGTGCATGACCTATAAAGGCAAAAGCCCATTATATGCAAATAGTCTTTATTTCCATTACATTTGTGTTTTAATGTCTGTAGTAAATGTCCTTTTAGGAAGAAAAAGGACAGAGGGGTTGAAAAGAAAGCCTATTTACATTTGGAAGCCTGGATGCTCACATACAACTACAGCTCTACGTAACTTTTGCTTTGTTCCATGCTTTATGGACCATAAATATAATTACGTTTTAATGGCAGAATAATGATCTAAGTTTAATATAATCTGAAGTGTTTGTGCAGAACATGTAAATCTGAGAATAACCATCATTGTCTGTCGTCTTGAACAGCTGCTAGTAGAATATGCAGTTTCACCCTGAGAATGATGACTTCACATTTTAAAAAGGCTACAGGCATGAGCAAAAGAATAGGAACAGAATGAGAACATTGGATCAACCGAGGACTTAGACAGCAAAACATTTGGAAGATCATGAGACACTCTCCCAATTTCTGCAGAAGGAGGGCTTTTTTGTTAAACTCCCAGATGTCTCTGGAGGCACCAATAAAGAATGGTTTCATGTAGACTTCCAAAAGCTCTTTTTCAAGATGTGACATGCCAGTTGGGAGGAAAAACATGTGGGGGAGAACTACAGAAGCATCATAGGCCAGGAACTTCCTGAGAGAAAGGCAAGAACAGATTTCTGTCATCATGGTTGGAAGGCAAAGAGGGTTTCTTCAGGTTCATGGGGTTGTTTTGCATTTCCCTGGTTGGTTAGTGGTCTGGAAAGGAAATGAGGTTGGAATGGTTGAAGTTGCAGTATTGGCAGGTGACACCACAGCTCTTTTCCTATTAAAAAAGAATGACCATGAGGTACTGCAAAGAATTAAGTGATTAACGCAAATGAGCATCACAGTGATTAAATTTGGTATTGATAAATACAAAGTAAAGCATGAAGAGAAAAAAATAACTATTTATGCACACCAGAGGTTGCAAATGAAAGATCAAAATACTCAGTGGCAATTTTGGTTACTACAGTATTTTTTCCAGTCCAAATCGCTAGCAGAATGTTGAGATTTGTACAGCAATTGACAGTTTAAAAGTTAAGTGAAGAGATAATTCCAGGTATTAGTTTCTACCTCGCTTGTGAATGTGTGCATAGCACTTTACCTTATCCAAAATGGTTATTATATAGTTAATACTGTTTGGCATTAGAAAAAGGAACAGAAATTCTAAATGTAGACTAATGAGTAAGGTAGAAGAGCTTTGGTGATTTAAACTGGCAGATTTGATCCAATGTGTTGCTTTTCAGTACTGGTTTGTGAACTCTCTTAACTCTAGCATATAGCAGGGAGGAGAAGACAGTTATTTCCTGGTTGATTTTTCTGAATTTCCTGAAATCTAGGACACATGTTGATCCAGTTAGAGATTCTAATATGGTCAACGCAAAAATTGTCACCAGTTCAGTACAAATATGCTTAGCTGTAAGCAGTTATTCTGAAATAAATGCTTGAACTGTGACTTGAAAATTCAAGTCTGAATTCACCACAGTATTGTCCCAGAAAAAGGTGGCCTGTGCCAAGCAGAAGCATGTGGAGACTCTGGTGAGGCTACCTCTCCCTGCTGTTCCTTTTGACTTCTAGATGGAAGTGAAAAATGGGGCCTACATTTTTGTCCTAATAAAAGAATTGGAATCTTTCAGCTGCTAGTTGAAATGAACAACTAGTGCATCAATTCGCTCTTTGTTTGGTTGTCTTGGGACAATAAAATGACAAGAAAATTGCTCTATTGGCATACATTTGTGTAAAACAGAGCCTTTCTAAATAAGGATCCATTTCTTTTTGCAAGGTTTCACCCAAGGTATTTGTTATCTGTTGAATTGTGTGCAGTGATCCCCTAGGCAGAGGAGAAGCAATCCGTTTCCATTTATCTAAAAGTCTGGGTCAATTTTAATGGTTGTGATTGTGGACAAGACGTTAGATTTCCAGTTTGGTGGGCCCTCAGAGGTGACGGTTTGAGGTGGCAGAGGTTTCTTGGCTGCTGTTTTCCCCTTCAACGATTTTGCTTCTATTTTCTTCCCTTTCTTATTCCTAGATTCAACTGATGCATCAGGACTCAGTGGCCGAGACATGTCTGTTTTGCATTTGTTTCTAAGGACACTATCTATCATGGAGAATAAATTAGCATAGATATTCCTTTTCTAGAAAATGTCAGGTGGTGCTTTGGCCAGCCAGAGCTTCATGCACTAAAATGCTGCTGAACTTTTATCACATACAATGCAGATGATCGATTGTCTGAATTGATTTTTGGTCACTAACCTCACTGTGTGTTGACATTTGCACATGCATGTATAGAGGTGCAGGTGATATTAGGAGGAAACAGCCACTCTTACGCTTAATTACTTAATCCTTTAGTGAGAGAATGTAGAACACTCTGTGCTTTGATGTTTCCTCAGGAAACTAAACTGTTTTATTTTACAAGTCAGTGTACTTTTTGTGTTTTCTATTAGAAGTTGTATGACTTCTTTTTCTTCATTTTTATCCTCCTCCTTTGCTCCAGAGCTTTTCAGATTCTCAACAATGGCTTGGCTTGCCCAGCTTGTTTGGATTACAAAAGATTATTGTCTTTGGGTCTGTTATAATGTATTTGGCCCTTTATTTTTTCTTTCTTTTTTTTTTTTATGTGAAGTTTCCACACTGGCTTTGTCTCCAGAGCCCACAGTGGTAGCACAGCTGCCAAGTTTCCCCACGGCATTAGGACAACCACTGATCCAGCAATGTGTACCGCATCGCTAGCCCAGGCTGCCTGTAACTGCTTTGAGACCGGCCTTTCCCTTCTCGCTCCAGCTCTCCTACCCTTTCTCCTTTCTTTTCAGTGGCAATTGCACTGAGAAACCATGCTTATTAAATATACGTAAAATAAATCCCACACTGCTGGGAGCTGACCATGAGCTGCCCTTCCTGCACCCTTGCCCCATGTGTGTTGTGGTTGAACAATGATTGCAAAATGCGTAGTGCAGCTGGCAAGGCATCTTAAGAGCAGTATGTCCTGCTGAACAAGCTTTCGAGCTGTCTCGAGCCATAATTTGCTGGCAGATATCTGTGTTACTGACAGTCTTTCACAGCTGGGTCTCTGGGCTGGAGTTTTCAAGCCCATGCCTTGCAGAGGTTAGACTTGTATTGGAGAGAGGTGTCCTGGTGGCTTTGAAAAGTCCAGCCAACAGAAGCATCAGGAAAGGCTCAGAGGCCATGTAAGCAGAGAGTGGTCAGTGCTAAAAAGGGGGGTGAGTAACCTGAAGTGGAAGTATGGGGGGGCAAACAGCAGGCCTGGTGACAGCTGCTCCTTTAAAGGACTGCACAGAATTAGTATTCTCTGTCTCTGGCTTTTATTTAAAGTTAAGACACAGTTGGTCAAATTTCCTTCACGTGTACATCCAGTGTGAACAATTTGGAAGTATTTTGCTTTGACTATATCCTAGAACCTTCCCAAACTTGGATTTCTGCCCAGCTGTGTCCTTCACTGTGGCTCCTTCCCTAGTTCCCCTCCCAGCCTTCTGTGGGGCTGGGGGAGCCATACAGCACTGTGCTGAACCAAAGGCATCTAGAAGGCACTACAAGTTGGCATCAACTTTGGTGGTTTCAAAATTAATTTTTTGCTCCTCCTTGGAACAAAAACAGTGGCTTTACTGCTGCTTGCATTGAAGTGGAGTTCTTTAAAAGCTTGTTTCCAGGTCACAACTTCAGCTTTTTGACTTGATTTTAGCATGGCAAAAGAGACCTAGATAACAAGTACAGGTTTTGACCTATTTTGTTGGTTGCTTCCTTTGCCCTCCAGGAGAGGCAGAGCTGAGCAGCAGAGCTGAGCTGCACCCCATCAGAAATGGTTTGGGGCAGTGTGGTGCCCACCCCACACCATGGGCTGAAGGCCAAGGTGGCAGCGAGCGGGGGAATTGGGCACTGTCTCTGAGCATGCTGTCTTTGCAGCAGCAGTAGAGCCCTTGCTGCTCCATGTCCATGTGTCTGGTGAGGGGGTGCTGTGGCACATGGGGTCAGCGCCCGAGGGTCAGCCTGTGCTGGGGAATCGCCTGCCTGCATGATTTATTCCAAAGCAGGGAGGCTGGTGCCCTGAGGCAAGCACTAAGCATAACCCATTTTATTCTAGAGTCAATATTGTCCACTGCCTGGAAAGCTGCCAGCCTGCTCTGCGCTCGCCCTTTTCTTTCCAACAGGGAATGTCTTTCAGCCTCTAAGCATCTGATTAAAAAAGCAACTTCACTTTTCAAGCCATTTTATTTTGTTTGGGATGGATGCCTTTCGCTTTCATTGTGCAGCCCGCCTTGCCGTCTGCGGTTCAGACTCCAGCTCACAAAAACCAGGCTCTCATTAATCACTTATTGGAGATCCAGAATACCCCGGTGAGAGCCAATGTACATGTTTTGCTTGGTAATGTGCGAGCTGATTTGAACAAATATTGCCAATGTGGCCGCTATCTTACTCTTTATTGCTGAGCTCAATGTCCTTTGACAGCACATTCAGGTAGTCTGCCCAAGGAGTGCCTGAGCAGATTGAGAAATGCCACAGAAATGCTTTATGGAGCTGGCACCTGTGTTGCACCCTCCTTTAATATAAATTGATTTATTGAATCAAGCACAGAAGCCCTGCTACAGAAACCTCAGGCTATGGTCTCTAGAGAACCACCTAATAAAACAGCCCCAACTGACACTCCTCATTAGCTTTTCCACCGATCCCAAGGCAGTATTTAAAGTGACAGTGTCCCTCTTTTTGGCCTGAATTTATCTGCTGGCTAATGCCTGTGGGTTTAATTAGCTTAGCATTATTAGTCTTATTCAGATAAGCTGCATTTCCTAACAGCTTGATTCCAACTTGTAAGAAGTAATTGGAAGTCTGCAAACCCTATGCTCTAACCTGCTTGATTGCACCTTTTAGCCAAAATCATGTAATTTACAAAAAGTCATCCTTTCCCCTGTTTTTTTTAATTGAGCTTTTTTGTCTAGTGAAACATTCTACGTCTCTTCTGCTGAAAACCCAGCTGTATTGTTGTGTTTGAGACCTCAGCCGTATCCTTTGTACAATCGCCAGGGAGAGATCAAATTTTAATTTCATAATTACTTCACGAGAAAGCAACCTTTTCCCCAGTCATGCCTGGTATTAATTTCCTTCCAGCAACTTACATTTTCATAATTTAATGATTATGGGGCACCTTTGCAGCACTGGGCTGTTCTGGAGGAGAGAGGATATCATTTTTGCAGCAGAAAGCGTCATCTGCAGTCACCTGCCTGGCTTTCTGTGTCTGTGCTTTTGTCTCTCACTGCAAAGTGGTGGGGAGCAGAAGGGGACGTGCCTCGCTGGTGCACACAACTAGAGCAGCTTGCTGGGCTGTGCCTGGGTGTCTGGGGCACAGCTCTGCCATGATGAATGGCTGCTTGCAGTGTGCATGTTATGCATCTTTTCAGGATTTGCAGCCCTCACTGCAGGAGCAGCAGGAGGTGAGAGCTGACCTGCTGTGTATAGCACGTCTCCTGACAGTGATGAATGGCTCTTTCCCCCAAGTGTGCACATGCCACAGGAGCTGAGCCAGAGTCTTTGGGGCAGGAGAAAGCGGAAACAGGAAAGTAATACTGCTGCAACAAAAGAGAAAGCTTAAGTCTGGAGTAAAGCTCTGTGTAAATGGCCTCTCTGGGGCCAAATGAGAGTGATAAGAATGAGGTTGGTCTGAGTCATGTCCTGCAAGAGCATCTCCTTGTGGAAGCCCTGCATCTAAGACCTGTCCCTGCATGGCTGTGCATCTCCACTTGGGCTTTGCCTTGGCATGGAATCATGTGCTGCATGTGCAAGGGCAAACAAAACAATCTCAGTCTGTTTTGTCAGAAAGAAACTAAACTGGAATGAGATAAACTTCAATCTGAAAATCCAAGCAAAACCAGCCTTCTTCTTGATAAGGTGGAGCCTCTTTCCACACTCCTGCTTTCTCTGGCTTCCCCCTGTACACAAATTTGACATAACCTCAGCTGGGTCCATAGAAGTTCTCTTTATTTCCCTTGTTACTAAAGACTGATTTGTGGCTCTGCTTCTGGCTGAGAGGAGGCCCCTTGCTCCTTGGAGGAGTTTCCAACATTGCTGTGGAATGGTGAGGTCTCTGCTTGCCATGTCTCACTGCCTCCTCTATCCTGCACTACAGAGATCTTTCCCAGAACAATTTGCTTTGTGATTCCTCCTCAACCTCAATCTCCTTTGCTTCCAGAGGATCTCAGCTAGCAAGTGTGGAGCAGGCACTGTGAGTTTAACATGCAGCCTTTCTCCCATCTGCCTCACAACAACCTTTTAACAAGAAATATGGCAAAATATGAATTCACAAATGGTTTTTCTGTCCATCACAGTGCACTCAGCCCCAGAGAGTGTTAACAGCCCACTTCCCTTACCCCTCTATCTTCAGAGTAAATTGCTGACAAACCTTCCTGTTTGTCTTTTAAGAGTAGAAGAAATGAAATAAATTTTAATAAGTGCTCAAGGCAGCAAGTTCACTCTGGGCAAAAAAAAAAAAGACTTAGCCTGCTGAGGCTGTTGCAGAAGGTGAACCTGCTTTATGTGCAGCTGCAATATCTGCACATAGGTTTTGTCACTGAGTAGTGGAAGCTCAACAGGTCACAAGTAGTGAATGAAAGCGCTTGCAATACTCTTGCTCTGTCCCTCCCAGCCTCTGCTTTTAAATACCTTCATTACATTTTTCTCATGATTTATCTTTTTTTGGGCAAGGACCTTTCTAAATGCTTGAGATGCTTGACAATCCTGTCTCTGACTTTTCTTCTACCACTTTCTCATAATGCTCCAATAGAGGTGAATGGACTAAAAAGTCAGCCACATTCCAGGAAGTGCCTGAAAAGTTTCTGATGCTTGAGTCTTTAGACTGGGCTGGCCAAAATGGATAGTTTGTTTTGCTTAGGAATTACTTCCACAGGAATATGTGGTGCTGGTGCTCTCTGAAGTGCAGACTCCATCTTAGGACTGTACACAGTAGTGAAGGCTCCCTCAAGGCCCAAGGCTCGTGTATTAGTCTGATTTGACCAAGCCAGGGATCATAGATATGTACAACTCATGCTGAGAGACTTTATTTTTTTTTTTTAATTTGTGGATTGGTAGACAGAACTGGGATTTGCAAAATGAAGCATTATACACTTTCAGGTTCATAAGAAGGTGTTTCTGAATTTTCTGTGAATAATGAATGTTTTAAAACTTGTATGTTTTCCTCTTTACATGAAAGAAGGCCTATGAGAGTATCTTGGTTATGGTACATCTTACCCTAAAAACTGTTTTGTGCCCATGTGCATCAGTCTTTGATTTGGCTTTGCCATTATCTTTTCTCTTAACAAACATTGCTATAGTTTGTGTGCCTTAATTATCTTTGTTTATTGTAATTTCGTTTCATTACACTCTGTGTCAGATGAGCAATAGGGGAAAAATACTGAGACACTGAACATTAGAGCTAACCTGTCTAGAGTGTACTTAGCATCAGACAGTGCTGTCTGGACTTAGAGATCCTGACTCTGTAGAAGCACAAGTGTAAGGACATTTTTTAAGATTATGACTGAGTTGAGACATAAATGGTACAATTTTCAGTGGCTCTGTGCCTAACCTGCACTACATATCTTTTCTTCTTGATAATAAGCATGCACTTACACTGGTTAGATGCCTATAGTTCAACAGACAGTAGAGATGAACAGTTCCTTTTGGACTGGTGGTTTAAGCTTGGTGTACCCAAAGGGTGAGCTCCATTCCGCTGATTACTTGTGTGGGAGGGGAAAAAAAAGAAAGTTTCTGTCAAGTTTTGTGTTGCTTAAAGATTAAAATGTGATTTTCTTTTGGTATGACCACAGAAAGTTGAGTTTAAGAAGGAGGTTGTTTTGATAGCTGGAGTAGTTTTGTTGTGAGTTGGGTTATTTTGGGTGAGGGGGAGAGTTGGGGCAGGTGGAGGGTGTATGGATGGCCCTAGGTTTGGTGGTTTTTAGAGTGGTAGCAAATCAGTGCTAGAAATACATGAAATCTACAAGCCTGTCTCAGAGGTGCCTTTAGCCTTGTACTCAGTGTGTACTAGGACTTTTGTGAAGCAGTAGTACGTTCTCTTGGTTGCTTGCCACAAGTAGATTTATTCTATGCTTCAAGCTAAAGCCCTTTGATGATGATTTTCTTTGCTCTTCCTTAGGTTTAATTCTCAGTTTACTATTAGGTGTCACAAGCAGAGATGTGAAACACAGACAAACTTTCTAAAGCCAAGTGCCATGAAAAAGCAGAGCAGAGAGTCTGGATTCCCCTGTCGTGCACAGAACTGAACCTTCCAGGTCAGGGTAGGTTGTGTTTTCAACACCATCTGTTGTGCCTGGGGATGCCAATGCAATAGTTTTCGTGACCAGTAACCTTACACAGTTTGCCACAAAAGAAAATGGAATGTGGATTTTGGTTTTAGTTGTCAACTTCTACTCTTACATGAATTTGTATGGGCTTTCAGAAGGCCAATTTTAAGAATTTATATGGCAGGAGAGCTCATAACACATCTAAGACGTTATCTAGGATTTTGGCTCTGAAATTTGCATATGGGAGCTGACTGATTTTTCAAGTTCTGACCCAGAAATATGCAGGTAACTTTGATAATCTTTTATTTAAAGAGTGTAAAAGCACTAATGTCCCCAGCACTCTAAGAAACTCTGTAGATTGTGTTGTGCATTTAGTAGCTCCTGGCTATTTTTTCACCGTGCATTTAGAGCAGATTCCAGTTAGCATATGAGTAACATCATGTCAGTCCTAGTTCTTTTGTTCTGACATCTCTTTTGGCTCCTGGTGCGATTTGGCCCGGTTTTCCAAAATGTTGATCCTGAGTCCAAATGTAACTTTGTGGGTGGTACATATGTCAAGGCCTAGTTCAGTATTTTTGGACAGCAGTAGCATTTCATAATTCTTTTGAAATGAAAAGAAGAAACAAAGTTAACTGAAAAAAATGCAGCTAGATCTAGCTGGGCACGAGCTTGCCTTTTCTACTCCCCACTGCTCCCCCTGTTTTTCCATTTGGAAAAAGAGAGGCTTACGTGGCAGAAGCACTTAACAAGCTTTAGGCTCATTCAGAGCTGGAAGCAATAGCATTGCCTTGTCTTTATAACCTTTCTTGTCGTGCCCTGGTGGCCACCAAAACCTCCTGGGATGTGGACAAGGAAGACATGGAGAGGGAGAGGGGAGGGTTGCAACGCTGTGTTGTTAAAGCAGTGAGCTGGGCTGAATAAGGCCATGCTGGCACTAAAAGAGTCAAACCACCCCCTCAGGTTCTCCGTATGTCTGTGTTTGATATACCTACTGCCGTATTAGATCTTTATATACAGTACATGGCACTATAAATGCAACTTTATTACATAAGATAAATACACCAGAAGGTTGTAGCCTCTGCGAAATAAACCCACATACAAAATACAAGAGGTTTCACAGGGCATGAATAAAAATGAACTTCATATCTTCTTTCCAGCTCCCCAGCACAGTTGCTGAGTTGTTAGCTGAAAAACTATGCTTCTCTTGCAGCAAACCACACAGTAGTATATTATTAATTCTGTTTCTCTGGTAATTCAGGACATAGGTACTTTTCTAGAGTGTCTCAGGTTGCTTTTCAGTGTGTCTGTGCTACCTCTGCTGCTGTGGTTGCAGTTCTGAGCACTGTTTTTTAAGTGATGGTAATTTTTCAGGCAATAGCAACATCAACAGAAAAAAACCACATTTGAAATGAGTTTGACACCCAAGTTCTAAGCCCAAGAGGTGACAGGCTATAAGAAACCACAAAATAAATCACTGTAACGCTCTTGGCCTACCTCACTTAGTTGCACAGCTTCAGGAGGTCACAGGCTAGCCAGCTGCTCTCCTTGATCTGCGGATGGAACAAGTCAGCTGCAGCCCTTGGAACATGGCCTCCCCACCTCCTTACACCCAGGTGTCACAGCTGAAGGCCTGAGGGACAGTGGTTTTTTAATGGTTCCATAAAAGAAGCTGCACTCAGCAGTGGGGAGCATTCTTTTGAAGGACACTGGCCTACATGATACTTTTTTCCCTTCTTCCTAAAGCACAGTCAGTGTGATGTGTTGTGTAGGAGAACATAAGGAGAAAGAGGAGAGAGGGAAAAAAGCTTGGTCCTTGTTTTTGTCAACTTACAGGGCAGTGTAAAGTGAGGGCTTTTGTCTTAAATATTTGTGGTTACCTTGCAGATAAAATAGTCTGTCTGTAAAGAATGGGCTTGTTTTTTCTTTTAAAAAGGAGGCTGCGAGTAGTTAAGTCACATCCTCTTAGTTTTGTTTCCTGTCTTAACAAATACATATGACAATGTGAACATCCACAGTAGGAATGGTTGTCTTCTCAGGCTTGTGGCTTGATTAGTCATTTGGCTGATGCCCACAATGGACTCAGCTGATACCCATTTTCTTGGTGGCAGAGCACAACTGGCTCTATGCAAGGCATAGTTCAAACTCCTCAAGGATGTTTTCCCAGGGCTTCCAGTACTGTAGGTCCAGTTGGAAGCTTTGAAACATGTTCATGAGTAGTCAGAAATAGTAAATTTTTTGCTCTACATTCAAACCAAGATATCCAGGTTAGTGAGGCAGAGATATTTGTTGGAAATAAGGGAAGGATCAAGAGCAAAATCATGACTGACTCCTCCTTCCTAACTAAATGCTGTTCCAGGTTTTAAACATCAGGGAAGTGTTATCATGTTGGCTACATGTACTAATTTGTGCCTCTTTGTTTGGTTTAAGAGCTAATTTGTTTGCCCTCCCCAGTGCAGAATGCCATTTGAATGCCTTCACTGTATTGTGTCTTAGAGAGATGGCCAAATATTATGGTTATTTATTGTAAGATATCCTTGACTACATGAAGGACCCGCTGTATTTTGTAAACCTCACCTAATTTCATTCGGGGATTTTATATATAGTAATATTTTTAGTATGTGAGGGCAGGCCTCCACTACTCTTTCTTCTATGCATTTTGGTTGCTTTTCTCTTGGTCCTTCACCTCCAGAACCCTAATATGATCCCTTCCTGTAATTACTGGGAAATATAAAGGTGGGGCTTAAATGTCTCTGCAATTCTCAGTAAGTCTGAGTCTTGCCTGGGGGATGCAGCATGTACAGCACCATTTATTGATCCAGGCCTGTGCCATATTTTGGTGGAGCAGGGGTGGGGAAGTTTGATTACAATATAGGATTTCACCCTTAATTTTTAATTTCCTGCTGGTTTGCATGACAGCCTTAACATTGCATAAACCTGATCCCATGTGACTCCCTGGAGCTCAGGCAGCCATCCTGGAGAGCTGGAGAGCTGCACAGCAGGGGTTGGCAGGGGACCTGCCCAGCACCTTCCCTCTCCCTCCAGTTTGTGCACTCGGGGTACTTTTTGTATCACCCTGAGGGCTTTGGGCATGGATGGGCCAGGAGGGAAGCACTACATGCAGGGAAAGGCTGAGGAGGGATGACTTTGTGGTATGAAGGGGAGCATGCCCCTGTGGGGCAATGTACCTTAGCCAAAAAGGTACCCCAGCACAGGAGCTCAAGCATGTGTCATGCATACCACAGGACTCTACAGCTTATGAGAATGACTGTCATCTTCTGTTGGTTTTTTTTTATTTGGTTGTTTTTTTTTTTATTTCTCACTGGCAAAATTGCTAGCCTTCTCACCTCATCAGTGTCAACAGCTGGATGTGTAAAAGGTAGAGCATGCAGGCATGGGTAAACACAATCAGAGCAGGAGCATTTACTTCTCTTGTCTCTTGTCCATGGGAAAGCTGCTGTGAAATGTGAAACTTCTGACAACCTCGACTGTTGCAGTCAAGGTCAAATGAGCACTAAATATCCTAAGACTTCAGCATGTGAAGTTTGTGTTGGTTTCTGCGGTCCTGGAGGGTGAGAACAGGATCAGAAAGCTGTTTCACACTGTGTGTGTGTGTCCTGTCACTGCTCACGTTTCACATTAACGGTGTCAGTCTAGGCATTGGTTAGTTCCTTGGGTTTGGGGTTGTTTTGTTTGGGTTTTTTTATTTGGCTGGATTTGGAGTTTTCTGTGACACTGTATTATGGTATAGCTGGTACCATATCTGACAATATCTTACCTGATTAGGATGTTATTCCAGTTCACCTCTTTCTTTGCAAT
This sequence comes from Irena cyanogastra, assembly GCA_013397155.1. Lineage (NCBI taxonomy): Eukaryota > Metazoa > Chordata > Aves > Passeriformes > Irenidae > Irena > Irena cyanogastra. The sequence continues at coordinate 124,948 of VWZV01008127.1, read as the reverse complement.
CAATAGGAGCAGCCTGGCATGTTAGATATTTTCCCATCTTCACTTTTCCTTTTGGTGAAATGGATAACTATTTACAGAAAACCTTCCTGCAGAAAAAGAAATTTACATCTTGGTTCAAAGACAGAGTCCCTAGGAAAAAATAATGATTTTTTTCTTCCCCCATTTTTGAAATCACAGCTGCTTGTTTCAGGGCACTGGATCTCTAATTGAGTACAAGCTTCATAAATGTTGTTTTTCCTCCCCCCACAGGGCATACAAAACTATTGAGGAAGATGACTTGAAGTTTCCCCTTATATATGGAGAAGGCAAGAAGGTGGGCATGTTTGCTTTCCTCAGACCAAAGGAAGAAGGAATTCTGTGCTGTTTACCACTCAGTTTAGCCCGTGGCAGTCCAGTGTTTTCCACTCAGTATCTCTTTATTTTATTGTTTTGACAGCTTGAAAGGATATCTTGGTTCTGTCATAAATCAGTCTCATGTCTGGGGGGTGGTAGGGAGAGCTCAACATACTAATAAGCATTTTACAGCAGTCATTTGTTGTTTCGTTTTCTTTTGTTTTTCTTTCATTGTAAATAGGCTTCAATGAGACTGTTGTAAGTAACTTACTTTAAATGTTCCTGTTTCATTGTAAAATATAACTAGAACGAAGCAGGAAGATATTTAATAGTGCTCTGAGATGCAAAACTCTAATTTAGGAAGAGGAGGGATCAGGGCAGGATTTGTGAAGTATAACACCTTTTAACCTTATCTTCCTCAGCTAGTGTATGTAAGCTCACAGTTGAATTTTTCTGATGTGTGAAGGCTGATAGTTGAAAGGGAGAAACACTTCTGTTTGTTATGCTTTGTTTTCAGCTCTGTGATTAAGAACAGTGAGATCGTTAGTGTTGGTCCCAGCAAGCTTAGCTGGATGCAGCAATGGGATCAATATAAGGATGCAGTGGTGTCAGTTTGCTGATATTGGTATGCTTGCTGTGTTTCTAAGTAGGGCTCCTCTGCTGCATTAGGTTCTTATCTCAATGCAAAAACAGACACTCTTCAAAATTACTCCATGTTTGGGAGGTTCAGACCTGCAGCTTGTCTCTGAATTTTGTTAGGTTTATAATTGTTAGTAAAATGTTTCATGCACATCTTTTTAATTTACTTTCTTATGGCCCTGTGGAGTCAGGAGTCACTGAGGCAAAATGATTCTGAGTCAGATGCTCGCCGTTAGTGATGCTGAGCTCCCTTGCTCAGAAGCTTGAGTTTGGGGTGAAGTGATCTGCAGAACACAGAGAGCAGGGTTCCCTGGGAGGCTCAGTGCCTGGTCAGTCTTTGGAGCAGCTTTAATGAAGGAGAGCCCAGAACCTCTTGGGACACCACTCACGTCGCACAGGAAGGTGCTGGGGGAAGGATGTGGTAGATGTGAGGGAACTGCAGACCTGCTACAGAATAGCCCTCCCTAGAGAAGAGAACTGTGGTCAATGCTGCTGTCATGTGTGTGTTCAGCAATTTAGGGTGGTCATTGGCACTTTTCCCTGGTAAAGGGAATATACAACAGTATGTCAATAGGAAGTTGCCACGGATTCGTTATGTGAGTAGTTAAGCTCCTTGTCCACTTTATAAGACCTGTACTAACAGTATAATTTGCTGAAGGAATGCTCTCATAGGCTAGTGTGGACAGTGAGGTGACTGGGTTAGGTTTCTACAGACCCAGTACCTTAGAGATGGTGAGTGGGATGTGGATGAAAAGAAAGCTTGGAATAAGGAGAAAAATGGAGATGGCATGAGTGTGAAAGGCTTTGCCATTGATTAGCTATGTTAAATCTAGTTTCTGAAGGGAAAAGGGAATTCATCCCTAACTGCAGCAGTTACAGTTATCTCATTCCTTATTGACACAGTCCATGTAACAAGATTTTATTCCACTGCTTTTCTTTATTTCCAGGCTCGGGTTATGGCAACAATTGGAGTGACCCGAGGACTGGGAGACCATGACCTGAAAGTGCACGACTCCAATATATACATCAAACCTTTCCTGTCCTCATCTCCTGAGGTAAAACAGACAAGGTTCAACTATCTGATTTGTGAGATGGAAATAAATTTGCTTAGTGTGTTTATGTGTTCTTCTCAAATGATCCATTCTGATTGTGATCCAGTCCAGGTAACATGCTGCCCTTTCTGAAGGTGCAGCATGATAGTAACATCCACATAGCAGGAACTAAGTTCATGGTAGAGTCTAAGTTCCCCAGCTGTGTGCTAATTGCTCCACATCCCTGCAGAGCTCTGATTCCTTCTCACTGCCTGTTCTATGGTTATCCCATAGCCTTGCCATTCAGTGTGACAGATGCCCATCTCTCCTTCCACCTTCATGTGCTCCAGCTCCCGTAAAAGCCTAGATCATGCTGCCTTCACAGAAGATGTAAATCCGTGTACTGCAGAAGGGATGTCTTCCACAGGAGTATAGTATCCTGCTTTACACAGAGGATACCAGATCAACCCTTAAGCAGGAAAATGCCAAGGGTTATAGGAAGGGTATTTTATGCTTCCATCTGTCTGCCCCTTAACCTTCAGTTCTTAATTCTTCTGATAGTTTTGTGCAAACACCAAATAATGACAGTGTGCATTCCCAGATGATGGTGTTATGAGGAGACTATGTGGCATTTGAGTTAGGAGTAGTTTTAAATGCCTCCTTCATTTTGAATGGCCTCATCACAAGCAATTCCACCCAGTTTTTGACCACTGGAGACCTTGCAGTGAAGGATATCAAGCCTTCCAAAGGGATTTAAATGTATTTGTTAACAAGGAACATGCAAGCCTTGCTTTATTTTCTCCCATTGTAGCTGCATTCCTGTTCCTACGTCAAGGAACAGATGCCAGATATTTTTCATAAAATATTAGGCAAGGGCAAACCATCTGATGACAGCACAAGAAGAGGCAGCTTTGCTTCCATGGCCCAGATGCTGAAAATTGCCATTGTCAACTGGATTGCCAACATTTTAACCATACCCAGTATCTGACCTTGAATTTGTTGCTTGCTATAGCAGTATGAGAGAATGAAAACACACAAATAACATCATACTGCTAGGAAGGAACCAAATTATTAAATTAACCTTGCTTATAACATATCCAAGGCATATTTGTCATGAATTTTTCAGGCTGTTTAAAGAATCACCAGCAAAAGTATCAACAAAAGCAGGTTTAATATTAAAATGAAACCATGACAAAGTTTGTTGGCAGGGTTCACTCTACTACTTACTAAATGTTTGAAGCACACAGAGAAAAAATTGGACTGAAATCTAAAATCAATCAATCTAAAAATAAGTTAGCCAAAAATTATCTATGTGGGAGCTGGGGACAAAAAAGCTTAAGGGTAAGGAAGAAGGATAAGGGAAAGGGCAAGGATAGAAGGGAATAAGGGAGACCCTCCCGTTGAGTCACAAGGTTCAGAGTAGATCCCCTTGCCAAACTTATCCCCGGACTTGACCACCAATTTAGGCCTAAAGGTTTTAACAACATTTAATCAATAGCTGAGTTTAAACAATTTAACAAATGATTATATAGAATTTACTGTAAACACAACAGTAACTGACTCATAGGCTTAACTTACGAATCTAACATATTTAAGAATCTTTCAGTGCAACATTCCTAGTACCTTTGCTATAGCATATTCGCACTCATACTAAGAGTGTGTACACAGCTTGCTGTGGTCTAGGAGAACTCAAAGGGTCTCACTTGGACCCACTGTTCATAGGGTTGCAAGAAGGTTGGCTTTAGCCGTAGTAATTTTCCATTCCAGCTGCAGTTTGGATGGTAACTTTCTGTAAAAGTTTGATAACTTTGTTATAATGTTGTTCCATTTGGGTTGTCATTCAGGTAAGAAGAATAAGTTTCCAAGGCTGTTTGAAAAAAAACCCAGGAGCTCCTTAGACAGCACAGGTTCCTGGGAGCAGATGGTGTTTCTGATAAGCTTGAGAGAAGCTCAGCCCAGGTGCTGTTGATCAAGGCCAAGGCCTGACAGCATTTCTGAGATCAGTCTGGCCTGTAGAGGGGCAAGGAGGAAGGATGCACCATCACAATCCACCCCACAACTAAAGATGATCTGGCTTACTCCACAGAGTGGCGGTGTGGTCCCCTCTCGCCTCTGTGCCTATAAACAGAGCTATAAAATCTTTATATGTTTATATTTATTATATAGAAATTATGTAGTAAAATTTTAATTAAAAAAATAAAAATTTAAAAAGTGCTGAGAGAATCCAGCCCTGAAGAAAAGAGGGAGATCTATGGACAGCCCCTTCTTCATGTTTTCTTGCTATCAATTGTGTGCTTTCCCCCTTTGAATGTGCGGTGTCTCTCACTTGAGACCTGCTCCTGTTCTCCTCAGCCAGGCAGGCAGGAGCTCTGCCCTCATCACTGTGATGGATTTGTTTAATGCCAGAAAAATGATGCAATTCTACCTATTTATTTTTCTTTCTGGCTTGCTGAGATCCAGTGTTTCTGGGGTACGTAATGGCTGCAGCACAGCATCCCAGCAATATCATTTCTGCCAATTGCTGCCGCAGTGTTTGTGTGTGTCTATAAACCAAAGCTTCTCATGGGCTTTTCTGATTTGTGTCTGTACATGTTCAAATTCTGGAATGTGGCATCCAGTTCGTATGCTAGCCACGTTTCAGGATCACTTAACTGCTTTGCAAAAGGGAAGCAAAATTGGCTTTGTTTCCACATCCTCTTCACAGCTAAATTCGGCAGAAATGTATGAGGGCAGGAGGAGGAAAGACAGAACACCAGCCACCTTAATTTAGGTGGCAAAAAAACTCCTGAGTATTATTAGGAAGTAGCATATGCTCCAACTTGCTTTCTGTTGCACCTCCTCCTAATCATCTTTTCCCTCTCTTTGCAGAGAGAGCCCCAGTGCTTTAACTCCTCATGTTTTTCCCTGACTTGTTCTATCCAAACATGGGCAGCGCACCTTGCACAGAAACCAGCATTAAGAAACAACATCTTTATTCTGCCACCTTGGAGGCTTGGCACTTGGAAGCAAAGGCAGTGGTGTCAGGCAGAAGTCATATTTGGTCCCTGTGCTGAATTTGATTTTGAGTTGTTTATATAGAGGTAGGGAGGTGCAATGTGTGGTTTCTAGACCTGGAAAAGGGGAAGCACAGAAAATTAAGGCACAGAGTGAGTCGTGACAGAGGGAAGATCCAAGTCCTCCGGCTTCTGTTTCTGTGCCATAATCGCAGTGTCCTTTCTCAAGTAAGGGGCAGTGTGGTGAGTTTTCTGAACATTTTACTTCCAGCATGACAAAGCTCTGGTATGCCATAGCCACCAAAATTTAGCGCAGGGAAAGGTAAACATCCTTGAGACTACATGCAGAAATAGGCATATAATAGTAATTTGAGGGTGGTGTGAAATGTTACTTTGACAGAGTGCCAGGCTATGGGAGGAAGAGTCATGCAGCCAAGACTGACAGATGTAATCGGTATTCACTGGCTCAGCTGTTATGAGACCAGATTTGGAGGACTTCTGCAGGTTGGTGAGCTCTAGAGATTTGAACCTCTTATAATGAACTGGAGTAGCACAAAGCAGGCAAGCCATGGCTAAGGCTCTCTGGCATGGAATTAAATATTTATTTTTTCATAATGGAACAGTTAATTTGAAAGCTTTCAGCAGGAAATTCTGCTTTTCAAAACTTAGTAAAAGCGACCTTGTTGCAGATGAAAAGCAGAATTTCATCACAAAATTGTTTGAATGGCAGCTCAGCTATTCAGTGGGGAAAGATGTGGCTCTAATGGCAGCATTTGGCCCTTGCCAGCAAGGAACTCAAAGCCAGCCACCAGAGCAAATGATAAGAAGGTAATGAAGAAGAATTTTTGTTATTCCATAGTTTTAGTAAAATCTTTCTGACAACTCCACAAATATGTCCAAGGAGACCATTTTAGATTCATATCTGCCTTCTGGAGAAATCCTCAGGAAATACACCATCAAATTGAACAAGTAAGGCAAATACATAGAGAAGTACAGTATGATCTAAGAGAGTCAAAGTGGCTTCAGGAAGCAAACATCACACTTAAGTGGCTTCAGGTCCTTGAGGTTATGTCTACAAGAGAATTAATAATAATAAATGCAATTGATGCTCTTGCATGAGCACTTTGATTCCTCAGAAAACATCTGAGAAACTGTTGTGCATCACAGGTTATTAATATAAAAGATATGAAGCTACATACAAAGTGGAAAGTTGGCACAGTCTACTGGAAATTGGCTAACGGGCAGGAAACAAAGGGTGGCAGTAAAAAGCTAAAAGGAGATTAATTGGGGAATGCTGCAGGGAGCAGTGTTGGGACCCACTTTTTGCTATTTACATATAAATTACATGGAGAATGGTGTTGAAAGATCTCATCATTTGCCAGGAAAGCTGCACTGGATAACACTGTGCATAAAAGGGATGATACAATTAAGAAAGGGCTTAATTTATTGAAGTAGCTGGGTTGATCAATAGTGCAGGCGAGTGAATGCAGGCTGTTGTTTAGCTGGAATTCCCTGGAGGCTGGCTGCTGAGGAGCACCTCAGGTGGCTGCAGGCTCGCATGTCACTCTGTTGTGAGTGATTTTCCAGCCGCAGGGACTCGCCTTGGCTGCCTCCAGAAAACAAACCTGGCAAACGAGGCACAGCGCCTTCACAGGCCTGCCGTGGTCCTTTGCAGCAGCCAAAGGCAGGGTGTGTCTGGTGGGTAGATCTGTTTGAAATGTAAATAAAAAGCAGCCCACCTGTTTGTTCATTGCTTGCCCAGAGCAGTTTTCTCAGAGCTCTTGATTGCATGTAGGTAATATGTAATATGAGAAACAAATACATGGATTGAAGAAAGATGTTATTTGACAAACTGCATAATGCATCTTCAGAAAGATGTGTATGATGATGGACTCTAGTGGTGTGTATCCACTGTCAGCAGATCTGTAAGTACCAGTCAGGTTAAGTAGTTTTATTCTATCTGTAGGCTATAAGGGTAACCCAGTGCTTATTGCTGTGGCTTCCTGGCTAGCTGTGCTGGTCAGGTTCTTCTGCTCGTTCCTTATAGTTTTTACATTTTCTGGTTGCTAATGTCAAGTTCAGCTAGTTAACGGGTCAGCTACTTTACATCAATAAGACATCAGCAGATGGGAGAAGTATGGTGACCAAACTTGGCTCCTCCCAGGGCTGCCCTGATACTCCAGAGAGATTAATTTAAAGAGTGAGAAACTCACCCTTCATACAGAAGGGGCTGGAGGGAGTTGCTGAGAGGGCTCTCAGGACATCATGGGAGGCCAAGGACACAAATTCTGTGGGGTACTCTCAGGAGTGATGTCTGGCTGCAGAAGCAGCAATTCACAAGGAAAAGACTGAAGATTCAAGGTGGCATTGTTAGGAAATTTGTCAAGGGTGCTGCACCAGTTAAGGAAACCTCTGCACTGCCAGTCATTGTCCAGCCAACTGTCACCTGAAGGAGCAGGGCTCTGCAATGCTGCTTTACAGTGTGAGCAGCTTTGTACAAACTTGTGTCACAGACAGAACTTTCCTTAAATGTCACTTTTTACTTTCCTGAAATACAGCTACAGGAAGGAGGCAGTCATTGGGAAGGTTTACTCTGGAATCTGAAAAAAATAAAGCAAAATAGTTATTTTCATTGCAATCATTGAGCTGCTTTTGGTCACATAAGATTTAAAGGGCTGTGGATTCATTGCTGTTGCAGGCACTTAGGTAATTCCCTGGATGTCTCCTCCTACTTCGGAAATGTGGCATATCATACTCTGTCACCTTTTTTGGACAGTGTGGGTGTGCTGTGGGTGCTGCACAGCATGGGATGTGCGTGGAGTGGGTGTTCAGTGAGCCCTGCTGGCTTGGACTTCCATTCCACATGCCCTGGTGGTGCTGCCCAGCCTGTGTGCCTGCAGGAGCTCTGCTGTCACATTGCTACAAGTCCAGCTGAAGGCACAGGGCACTACTGCAAGAGACCCTCATTGACCCAAGTAAGAACTAGAACAAAGGTGCTGGCAGAAAAATGAAGGCTTAGGAGCTGGTTACTTTCTGCACCTGACCCTGCAATAGACAAGACAGCTGCAGCTCTTTCCTGCCAGCAACATAATAGGGGCACCTACAGCTGTATTTAAGAAATCCAAGGCAGGACACAAAGAAAGAACTTAAGGTAACTGGAAGGCAGACAAAACTGCATTTCATTGAATGTTTTGTTGCGTGTCCAACTGGTCCTTATAAACAACAATTTTATGTCAATTGTTCCAAGCTTGTCTCCTGTAACCCTGGCACTCTCTTTTCCTTTGCCTGAGGACTAGCCTAACACCTCACTGTCCTCTGTGTCTCTTCTGACATCTAGTTTCTTCTCAACTTATGTCTTTCTGCTGGAGGTGCCCAGTTCACAAAGTTTGTCCTTTTAGGAAGTACCCTTCTTCCTAGATTACACAATAAATCAGTGAATGCTGTTTTTTTTTTCCTGTTCCCCTAAATCAAAACATATTCTTGGTAAAATGATCTCTTCTTGACGTTGCTCATGGACTGGCTGCAGGTAGCTTTGAAAAGTTTCTCATCCATCCCAGTGCTGCTCTGCAGCCAGACAAAATGGTTCATTTCAGTGATGCATGGTTTTGCTTTCCCACCTTCTTCCCCACCCAAGCTGCAGAAATGGCTCCTGTGATGTAATGTGTCTTTTGCCTCAGTTGGGATGTGCTTTTCCCAGCACAGATGTTTGAAGCTTGGTTAGCCCTACCAGGGGCTTGCTGCTGAGTGCTTCCCTGAGCATTAACTGTGATGCTTTCTCAAGTATTTGCTGGTCCCCAAGAGATCTGACCAGAACATGTGTTGTGTATTGATGGTTGTGTTGGCCAACTCAGCCTCCATACCCCAGTGATTTCTGAGTTGCAACTGTGGGCTGCTAAGGCTGAAATAAATTCTGGGAGACAGGGACTACAGCAGCTACTGATTTCCGTACAATAAGCTTGAGATGAGAGCTGTGCTGCATATAGGGCTCTTTTCTACATTCCCACTCAAGTCTGAATAAGCAGGTATGCTCTAATGAAGAGAGTATCTTGCCTTGAATTTAATCCTCTCCAAAGTCCTTATTCAGCTGCTACCTTAGATAATGAAGTGAAGGTTACATTTTACAAATGACCTTCTTGTGCTTTTGAGTGAAAGGCAAACTGGTAAGGATTAGCAGTCAGATCTAGGTGGGTTTTTTAATTTTTTTTTTCCTCTGGTACTGGTTGAAGTCCCATAAAAGCGTAATTACATTAAAAGGTCCAGGCATTTTATGAGCATTGCCTGCTCTATGGCTCCTAAGGGGAGGGTGCACCATGAGGGAGGGTAAAACAGCTCATATTTTCTTGTTATGCCAAGTGCTTGTCCTGACTAACTGCTGTTAGTGGAGTCCAGGACTGGAGTGGGGTGTGTGATGAGGTGCACGGTGTCTGAATTTCAGTAAAGGTGATCCTTCCCTCCTGTCTGCCTTGCCGTGGTTGTTACAGTTCTTTCAAACTGTGGTTGTTGCTGTGGTAATTAAAGTGCTCTGTGGGTGCTTCCTCATGGCTCCCCATCACAACCTGGGAATTGCAGGCATTTCTCAGCTGGGTACAACATGTGCTGGAAGGGGAGTTCCACCAAACTAAAAGCTTGTTTTAAAACACTTTCTATGGCCTTTGCTTGCATTCTGGCTCAGCTGATGGCCCCGCAGCAACCCTCACTGTGACTGCTTGCACCACTCTCAGCCTCTCTGAGAAGAGAATGGTGGAAGTTGTTTTAAAAGGCAGGGTGTGAAGAGGTGCCAGCAGTGATCAGCCTGACTGGGGCCGCAGACAGACAAATTGAAGTCAGTGGGTATTTTAATAGTGCCAATAAGCTTCACTTTTGTGCAGATCCTGAATTGGTCTGTAGCTACTGAAATCCTTACAGATACGTGTGACTGAGCAGTTTTTCTGCATTTCATGGAACTATTCACTTGCTCAGGCAAAACTCAAGTGCAGCAGCTGCTTTGGGTTTAGAAAAGTGAATGCAATGCTGGCTGTCACACAGGCATTTCCAAACATGCAATCTGGCAGACTTAAATGGATCAGGACAAATAGTGAAAACAATTATTTGTGAATATTTTATTAGAAAATATCAAAAATTCATCAAATAAATTATTCAGCTTCCATATGACTATTCCTGCCAATGATGGGGAGGAGCCTCGTGCACTGAAGCCAGGCTGTGGGGTGGGGGAGGCTCCAAGTGCTTCTGGCACCAGGCAGCCCAGCGCCTTAGAGCCTGGTTTGGAACACTTGCATCCCTCCCGTCTGGGGCTGGCAGCTGAGCCACGCTGAGCTGCAGCAGGAAAGGCTGCTGTGTGGAGGGCTGAACTGGAGACAGACAGTGCCATGGGAGGTTATTTCAGTGCCCTGGCTGAACCTGATGAACTCACAGCCAAACTCAGCAATGTTTCACAAACAGGTCTGACAATTGCCTCCTTCATGGATGTGTCTTGGGTTTTTTTTGTTTTAGGTGCGAGTCTATGACCTCCTGCAGTACGAGCATGGGCCAGATGATGTTCTGATCCTAGCTACTGATGGACTCTGGGATGTGCTGTTAAATGAAGAAGTGGCAGAAGCTGTCACTAACTTTCTACCGAACTGTGACCCTGATGATCCCCACAGGTTCGTGCTCATCCCTGATTTTCTAGCTTCTCCATAGAAGAGCACTTTCTGGTAACATATTTTTATAGAAAGTATGATATGAATAACATTTGGGAAATATGCAACACTTACAAGAAGATGTTTTAATAGGTTGGACGGAGCCTCTACAGCAAATGATAGCAGTTGGAGCAGGGGCTCTATTATAACTCAGAAATGCCTGCCTTCAAAGGAGTAGGTGTGGGATCACAGTATCTTGGCATGGGATCCCTTTTGTTTGCTGTATGAGGTCCTGTGAAAACTGTAGGAGGCTGGGATCTTGGTAAAACATGGCAACAAGTCTCTCCTCTGGAAAACCCTGTGACTCTAAAGATTGTTTCTCAGAAGGACATCCTCAACATCTCCCTCTCTCTCTCACTGTGTATGTATATAAATACTGCACACTGTGGTTCCCACTCATTCCTAGTCATGGTGTGACCTTTAAACTCGCCTTCCATAGAGGATGCTCAGTGCTACCAGCTGCAGAACAGGTGTGGTGACAAACAAGTGGAAAGTCTGACTTGTATTTCATTTAATTAGATCCTGCTGCATTTCTTCATTTCATCATGCTCTTCATTTTTCTATCTTTATCACCTCTTAGAGTGTCAGTTTCTGTCCTTAAAACATACCATCCTGCAAACAAACAAGTTCCCAAACACCCGTGTAGAGGCTGTCTGCCTTGAGTGAGTCCATAGGTTTGTCTGCTACTGAGTTCAGTGTCACTGTGAATTAAAACATTGTGCCAGAGATCAGAAGTCTCTTGCTTGTAAATGGGACTGTGAAAATGGAAAGAGCTTTATTTGTTCTTAGGGACTGTTCAGGAAGGGAAGTGTGTGTTCCTAGTGAATTTAGGGCTGTCTACCACTGTGTTCTGCCCTCACCCTCGGCTGAGAGCGGGGAGGAGAGATTTTACACATCCCCAGTTGGTCTGTGGAAAGTGGAGTTTCAGAAACAGCTAAGACTCATCTCAAAATGCTTGCTGTTTCTGATGTTTCTAAGTGGTCATCTTCACAGGGTCAGCCCTGTTCATCAACAAACAAGATAATTGGGTATGGACACCTTGACAGTGACTTGGGTTTTAAAGGGAGAACGCCTTCAAAATAACTCAACAGCAGTATTTTCCTGCCCTGACACTTAAAAATATGGAATGCAAAACCAGATTTTGCTGCAATCATAAGATGAATGGATGATTCATGATTATCAAGCTGCAACTACAATATTTTGACTTTGCCCATCTCCTTATGCCAAAGATAAGACGTGGTATGAATGACAGCCCTGGGCCATCTCTACTTCAACAAGACATGCAGCTTTGTCTGCCCTCTCTCTGGGAGGAGATCAGACAGGATCAGCTATGTGCACTTCCAGGGCATCTGGCAGTGTGTTATGCAGACATGCCATTAATTTAAGGTAGGAGGAGATGACCTATCCAGTCAACTTTCAGTTATTCCCTAACACCATTCAGAAATGCTGTGATGCTTTTGTTCTGGTTCCTGCACCCTTGAGATTCTTGCAAAGGCACCTGGTAACATGCAGTACCTCTGTCCTGCTCTGTCTCCATTCTCATCTAGTGTTTGGGAAAGGTTAGCCCTGCCTTCCATCCTCACCAGTCCCATATGTAGAGAATACAGTCAGGGAATGTTGTGTCTGTCTTGTTCCTTTTGGTCTTTACTAAGCTGATGGTGATGGCCGCCATGATTGCTGCAGTAGGAAGCAGGATTCTTCAAGCTTTTTGATTTGTTAGGTGAATTATTTCATCATTATAGAACACTCAGAGCAATGAGAGACACTAAAGGAAAACTGTATTTTCTTTGTTTTGATTTAGATTTTCTCATACTGGTTTCGTGGGGGATTAGTCACTGTTTGTGCCAGTGTGAGTACCACACATTCCACAGCTAAGCCTGCTGTTTATAGCTTAGAACAAACACATTTATTGGTGTTTGACCTACTGGTCTTTGAATGGACATCTGAATTGTAAATAAATTTGTTCTTTTAAGCAACTTTGTGCCAGATCGTTTAGAGGCTTACAAATAGTGATGGCAAGACATTTCTCATGCCAGCATGCATAAGGTAATTAGAGCAGTCCCTCACATAGTTTACAATGATATTTATGAAAATTACCTTTGTGGAATTGCTCTTGCTGCTTGGTTGTGAAGAATATTTAAAGGTTTTAAAGTACTGTGTGAGAGGTTCTATGTAATTATTTCACAGTGGTCTAAATGAGGTATAACTAATGAATTTACTGCAGCATTCCAGCTCAAGCTGCAGAGCTGCATTCATTCCTCTCACTAGTCAGCGACAGAAAAATCTCCTTTGCTGTATTATAAATGTTGTGTTTAAAGGAAATGTTATCCCAGAAAATGTCAGGTTCTGTTATGGGTGCAGTGACATAATCTGTGGTGAGGTGATCAGCTGAAAATGTAATATATCTAGGGATGTAGAAAACTTGTCAAAATGTAAGAGACTTGCACCCTGGGTTTGGCAATGCTGTGGTCTTCAGGAGAACCAACCTGTGGAGCAGGCCCTGGATCCACCTGACCCAATAGCCTACTTATTTCCTGATGGCAGCATATTAGAAAAGAAAAGAGAAAAAAAAAAACTAGAGAGGATTTTAGAGCTGCAGAGTACTTATCTGTTACATAATTAGCTCCTTGCGGGACCAATATCCCTCCCATTTGAATTAGAAGTCACTTTGTAGCCTGATGGGTAAGAGCTCACAGCCCTCAGCAATGCTCTTGGCACTCTCTCCTGGTGATACGTACTGTGAGTATTTGTTGCCCACATAAAAAACATCTCTGAATTCTGTCAAACATAGCATGCGCCTGAACGTCTCAGTGCTGAGAGAGCAAAGTCCTCAGGTCTCTCTTCATCCAGCCATGCAGATGCAGCCTCAGGGGATTTGGGTACACACTTGTTTAGAGAACAGTTCCCATGGGAGGGCTGTGATGGAGTGAAGAGGCTGGGATGGAGCCGGATTTCTTAGCCAGCTTGTTTCTTGTGGGTATTGTGGCAGATGAGCATTACGGGGCTCCTAGCGAAGGACAGGTGGCAGTGCCACCGCTGCTGTCCATACAGAGGTATGAAGATGGAGAACTGTGACTCTTTGCCAGTTTCCTTCAGCTGCATGTAGGCACATTTACCCTCTTGACCTTGAGAATCTTTTACTTCTCATCCTTCCTTTTGTCATTTCTTCTCCCCTTATTTTCCCTCTCACGCTCACTAGAGATTTATGAGGATGCTGAGGAGCTCCTCCACCTCTCCTGGGTGTGAGGCGATAAGAAGCTGCTCAGACAGCAGCACAATTCCCCCACTGTCACCATTTCTCCTTCAGTACTTTCACTGATCAATACAGAAAGCTTTGGCATAAGAAAAAAACCTCCATATATATTCTTAAAACACAAAAGTTGTATTCCAGCAAGGCTATTCATTAGGAGGAAGCGGATACTTTAAAACTACTTCAGCAGTTCTCTAATGCTGTCTCGGCAGCTGAATCCCCATTTGACAGCACTGGAGAATAAAACATTCAGTAATGGACTGCTGCTGCTATTCATCTCCAGGTACAAGAGACTCACCCTATCTCTTCTAGTGCCAAGTTGAACAGCATTGCTTCAATTCAGCTCTACACAGGAGAGGAACATGTTGCTTCACTACTGCCTTCACCTCTTCCTTTTCCTTTGCTTCATTGTGCTGGTTTTCTTGAGTATTTCACGGTTTGTCTACAAGAGAATTTCTTGTTTATTAAAATTCCTTTTTTTTATCTTCCCCTCTCCAAACATTCAGCAGCAAAAGCCAAATACAATCAAAAGCAATATTCATTCCTTTGTACTCCTTAGATGTGGAGAGTCCTTGTTAATTAGAAAAAGCAGGACGGCAAAGTTTTCTTGCAGAATAATGGGTGTTTCTTTCTTAAATTCTGACAATAGCTGAGAAGTCTTTGGGAAATATGTTCTTGCCAAAATTCACTCAGCATCAGACACGCTCTGAATAAATATTTCAGTTTCTTGCTTGTCATGTGGAGTCCTTTTGTTCCTTAGCCCTGCATCTGATTTGAGAACTGAGGAGTGCAAGTATGTATGTTTGGGTTTTTTTCCCCTTAGAAAGCACAATTTCACGTTGCATTAGGACAGTGAGGGCAGTGCTTCTTGTTACATCCTGATGTTCTGGCTCGAGGTTATAGCACAGACTGATCTCAACATGCGGACAGTGTGTGTGTGTATGCAAGCATGTGTGTTAGATTTCATGTCTTTGGGCCCTTCTTTTACTTCTAAAGTAAATCATTTGTCAAAACCAGTGAGGCCTGGAAATTTTATCACTCAGTACCATTAGGAACAGTGGGTGCATTGCAGCTGTACAGTATTACTTGAATTTGGCATCAAACCTTTTGAGTAGTCAAGCATTGGTTCATTTGCATTGAAGAAATCTTTCTAGAGCAAATATATCTACTCTTGATTCAAAGGAGTCCTCTGAGTTCAAGGCATCAAAACTCTAGGCACAAAACATAAATGGATTTTTTTTTTCCTTCTTTTATCCTCACAGACTGAATAAAGTCTCTATGATAGAAATTACAACTTAATTAGCAGTTCTATGGTAAAAAGTTCCAAGGTTAGGAGAGTCCTGGGAAACTGATAAACCTAAACACACACACAGTGCTTCTGATCAACGGAGATATTGTTCTTTCCCTTTCTACGGATGAGATCTGGGAAGATCATTTCTGGTAAAGGATCCTCCCTAGAAAAGGGGATATTGAAATGCAAACCCTTCTTGTCCTTTCTGGTTTTGAAAACACAGAGGTGTGCTTCAGTTCTGGAGGTCTGTGTGTGTGGCTTCATAGAGCCCTGCATCATCCTGGAGGTTGATACTTACATTTTTAATAAAAACCATGCAGACTGGTGTTTTTTTTTTCTTGTCAGTCTTTTAACTATTCAGTTAATTTTAATTATCAAATCATAGAAAAGCTTGCTTCCACTCAATCAAATTCAAAACCTCTTGGCCAGGTGTTGGGCTGATGAAGTAAAACACGTGACAGTAGCTGTTCACCCATGATGAGATTTCTTTCAGAGGAAACTTCTGAGTGAGTACACAGATGTGTTGATGTAGTAACAGCAGGTAAAGCAGTAAGGGAGAACATGACAGAGCACTGTCTATGCACCTTTTGGACTCTGACACCCTTCTTACACCAAGCAGCATGTGGTAGTTTTTCAGGACAGAAAAATAACTCCCATAAATCCAATGCCACTCAGCCCAGCACAGGCTGGAAGTTTTGAAGCAATGTGAAACTTGGTATTTCACAAAATTAAGCACTTGACCACTCACATTCATGCAGTTTTCACTGAACTCATAAATGTGAAAGAATTGTGGGACTCTTACAGTGAATATGATCAGATTAACAGTTTCCTTTTCCAGTTTCAGAATAAAAGAGACTTAAAACTCATTCCTATGGTCAAGAAAAAGGACAAGTTAGTCTTAAAGTGAAATTTAGATTTTATTTTTATGCTCTGTTACTTGCTATCAAATTACTTTCTCTGCTACAGGTCATTTCTGAAATAGTTGAGCCATGTTTACCTTCAGATGTCTCACTGAACAAGTGTGTAGTTTTCAACAAGTAGTGTTATTTGGGGTCTTCAAATTTTCAGACTACTACTAGAAAGCCAATTTGTTAAGGCAAGTGTGTTTAATATTTTTCTGAAGATGGGTGAAGCCAGGCACTTAGACTGGCCAGTGACTTTTGATGAAGTGGTGCCTGTCAAATAGCTTTGCATTCTTATTCAGGAACTGTCACTGAACTGGAAGGAGTTGCTTCCTGCATATGCCATGGTTTGCTTCTAAAACACTGGGAAGCATGTTTTGGTAGGTCCCAACATTAAATCTGGCAGGCAGCAGGCTGTGGAAACCCACTTTGCTGATGGAGCCCACCCTCCCTGGCTGTGTTGTGCCTTTTCCACAGGTACACGCTGGCGGCGCAGGACCTGGTGATGCGAGCCAGGGGCGTGCTGAAGGACCGGGGCTGGCGGATATCCAACGACCGGCTGGGCTCGGGAGACGACATCTCTGTCTACGTCATCCCTTTGATACACGGGAACAAACAGTCCTGAAAGGAGCACCAAGAGAGGTTGTAGGACGGGGACCTTTTTGGGAAGGGCCTGTAAGAGGCAATAGGTTTTTGGTGGTCTGACCGGGACACTTCCAATTGATGTAATCTAGTCAAGACTTATGCTGGAGGGGTATTTTTCTGCCCAAAAGGTAGGGCTCTGCACATATACTGTATATGATTAAAGATTACCCTTAAGACTCCAATTTCCCTACAGAAATGGTTTTGGTGCTTAACAGGAATGGGATTTAAATGCTGCTAGAGTATTATGAATTCTGTCATCCCTCTAGGTGGGGTGGGGAATTAATTTTTTTCTCAGTTTACCATGTAGCTTGGAAGAGCCATTTTAGTCGTGAAAGTAGAAGTGGGTATCAGAAGCCAAGGAGGCTCCTGAAATCTACCCCCAAATATTCAGAAGGGAGTTTGGGTCACATCTCATTTAAGAATATAGATATACATATACGAGACTCAAGAGTTTTCTTTCAGAAAGTTGTATTCATGACTTATCTATGGACAACTTCAAACTTGTGTAATCTTTTGAGCCCCCATTTTCCTCTTCTGTCTCTTCTTCAGTAGACTATACCTCCTGTATTTTAGTAGGAAAACTGAAATTGGTTTCTGTGTGACTATGCCTGTTTACTGCAGCTAAAAACAATCACCTGCAAAGTTTTCCAGGAGAAATAGGTCACAATCCTGTATGGCAGAACTTATTCTGGTGTGAGGAGTTACTTTTCATGATTTCTTGTTGTGAGTATACCATGATTATACAGAGCATGCAAACTCAGCTTTATGTCATGCTTACCTGGAGGCCGTGGTTTCTTTGGGATCAGAGATTTACATTCATTGAATGATTCTGCCTGCTTTATCCTGTTGAAAGGATCCCTGACCATAAAATTTTTCCATCAGTTGAGATTTAGTAAATTTGTTTGGGGTCTTGAGTGTATTTTCATTTGGACTTCTACTTGAAGTAGTGGTATTGTTCTCATTAGCAATTTGGATACACAGATAGTGATCTATTTCAAAGGTGTTTCAGTTCTTCCTGCCTCATTTATTATTCAGTATACCTTCGCCTGCTTGACTGCAGTGATCAAAAGGGGACAGCTTAAAACTTTCTGTCCTCTTGGCATTGAGAATTGTACTCAAGGATCACAAGATGACTAGATGATAGATACAAGCCCTTGGCTTGCTTCAGCTCTTTCCTTAGCAGTGATAATTAAATAAAGAAAATTTGTGTAAAACATTTTTGACATGAAAGCAGTAGTCCAGGAGAGAAACAAGTGAGCAAGTTTGCAGTGTAACCTGGCTGCCTAGTCCATGCAGGCAGCTCTCTTACTTCATTGGCAGGAACTTAAGAGAAAACAAAATCAGAAAGTTCTAGCATATATTGGCTGGGGGGCAACTTCCCCCTCATTTGTGCCCAGACCACATTGGTGTGGAGCTGTTAATCTGGTTTGTACTTCTTCAATAAGAAAAAAGACAGGGAGCTGAAATCGTTGTAGGGCACTGACTAGGGAGGGAGCTCACAAATGTCAGTGTCCTTTCCAAAAGAGAAAGAGATGCTGTGCCCTTTGCAGGCTTTCTCCTGAGCAGGCGTGGCCCAGAGCTTGCCAGTTCTGTAATTTATGATGTGCTGTGTAAACACGGCGCAGCCCGAGCGCGGTGCAGCTGCCCAGATGCTGCATTTGACTGCATCTGGAAGTACAGTTTGGTGGAGTTGAACTACTCTTGCTCCAAATCTCTAGACCAGAAGAGCTTCAGGATGAAAGCAGGCCATGTGGAGAGTGGAACAGCTCAAACATTGCAGCAAGCTGTGTGATTCTGGCCTGAAAACTGTTCCATGAGTTCCCCAGTGCCTCATGTGATAAAGCTGTAAAGAACATGGATGTTTTATATTCTAGAGCTTCAGTATAAATCAATGGCATATCTGATTATGTGTTTTCATGCTTTCTTTCCTGATTTTTTTTTCTCTTTACCTCTTTTTCTGTGTGCATCTGGGTGAAAAGAGAGGCTTGGAGTCTAGAATATTTTTCACATGGCCCCTCATATGTTTTAAAGTTTAAGCAAGAGATCTTCTCTTGCACTTTTTTTTTTTTTGGCCTAATAAACTTGTAAACATGCATTTCATGCTCTGTGTAACTCCTGTTGTCTCTTCACAAATGCAGTTGTGTAGTCCTCTGGCAATTCAGATCCTCTTTGACAAAGAAATTAGTGCTGGCAAATCTGGTGAAATCATCTGAACAGCAAAGATGCTGGTGCTTGCTGGTACCAACTACAAGCTCAGGTCGAATATTTCAGTGCTCATGCACTGTTGGTCTTCATTTGATAACATGGTGTCAACACCTTTATACCAGTTGCTACAAAACCACTGAGTGCAACATGGTGGAAATAGATTTCCAGTGTAGCACTTGCCAAAATTTGAAAGTGAAATTTCAGTGTCAATGGAAAAGGCACCTTCTCATTCAGGGGTGGTTTTGCATGTACCCCTGAAGAGATGGGTTAGCAGACTGCATGACTTGGTGGGAGCAAACTGGCAGGTGACTTCTCAGAGCATGATCTGGTGGGCTGGTGAATCACCCTGCACAGTGTTTGTTGCTCATCTGAGGCACTGCCATCAGTCAGGAGCTTCTCTGCAGCAACTGGGCCCAGGCTGAGTTATGTTCATTGTCAGCCCCTCTCCTGGAGAGGGCAGAAATACAGTATCAACAATTAATATCAATTAGCATCAATTAGTGAATTCTGAGAACTTTAGTAAAAGGTTTTATACTCAGATGTATGTGACTGAAACTGTGCTGTGGCACTTTTTGTTTTGCTTTTCTGCAAAGTGTCTGTTACACATTTAGGTGCTTGCCTCCCTGGAGTGTCTGGCACATCTCTGATCCATGCATTAGTACTTGGGCTTTCACTTTTACCTGCTTGCACTAGGAGGTTCTTGCATACCTGAGCTGGGGTTGTGCTCTGCTTCAAGGCATGGTATTAATATATATACACACCTCAAGCTCACAGAAACAACAGGCAGGAGTCATTTATTGGGGAGATATTATGTGAGAAGCAAGAATAATTAAAAGCACTTCCAATTCCCTTTAAAAGCTGAATTACTTTGCATTGCACAGCATTAGAAAACACTGATGGCAGGGAGGATTCCTGGTGCACAATGCCATTTTTCAGATGGGTGCAGGATGGGTACTGCTATGTTCAGATTTGCAGCTGCTCTGGGGCTCAGTGGCACTCCTGAGTTAGGAGCAGACAGCTTGTGTCCTCAAACTGGAGCAAGTTAGGCACCAAGTCCAAATTTTAGATCTCTGGCATGTCATCTTAGTTACAGCCTGATGCCAGCAGTGCTCTGGCTTTTTGCCAGTCAAGTTCCCTTAGTATCCAAAAAGGATACTTTGCCTCTGCAGCAAGCAGCCTCAGTCCTGAGTTACATCTGCATTCATATTGCTATTCCTTGCCTGTGCATAGGCACTGCTTGGAAGGTTGGGCAAATTCTTGTCCTTCCTTGGATAGTAGCAAGGAAAGGCACGAGTAAAGGAGTTCCAGTTAGCTGCAGTGTGACACTGTCTTCTGCTGCCTAGTCCAGTCCCATTTCTAGAAACTCAAAACCAAGAAGCTTTTACTACTCTCCCAGAAATACTATTGCAGAAAGTAGATCAGCCATTTCAGATATTTTTCTGAAAATATCTTGCACTACAGCCTAAAATTTTCTTTATTTAATTTGATGAAGAAGGTGGTTAGAAATTTAATTTACACCAGATTATGTAACATACAACCATCTTTTGGTGCATTAAGACAATAATGCTTCCTTCATGAACACAAAAGTGTATTGTCTGAGAGGGCTGCTGTTCAGTGGCCTCACACTGGAGAGAGTTTTTTTAAAATAAATTCTAAGAAACAACAGGGCTAACAGATTAAAGGAAAGTGGTCAGAATCTGCTGTTAATGGTGGATTTCCATTTGCAGTAATGTGTATGTTGAAGTATGACAAGAGGTTTGTGAGGTACTGTCAATTCTGTCCCTCCAGGATGTTTCTGAAGAACTGCTCTTGATGTTTGGGCACATTTTGGCTCTGAACTTCTCCTAGGTTTTTAAAGAACACTACATGCTTCGAGCAAATCTCCTGTGTTTCTTCCAGCCTTGGTGTTTTCTTTTTATTTTACATTTTATGTACTAATACTTTCAGCATTTTTCTATCAAACATGAATGGCAAACTGTGTAAAACTGTTGTTCCTCCCAGACATTTTAGGTATGTAAGTAGTTTTCCTCCATGTGTCTTAGATGAAGACTCAGTGATGTGGCTGTCATAGAGAGAGTGACTAAATGATGCTGTAACTGTGCTGCTGTCTTTCTGCCTGTGATGTACTTGAAGGAGGTTGCCCTTCTCCACCTCCATGCTCATTCTGTTTTCTTTTTTTTTTTTAATCCATTGCTGTTGATGTTCTTTCATAGGTGTCTAATTTTTTTTTTTTTAATACCTGCCACATTTATCTTTCCTTCAATGGGCACTTCATCTTAATATCTTGAGATCTGTACAACTGTCTAGGGTTTATACATCCTGAAGAATGGAGGACCTGCTGGAGGAAGATGTTTTGGACCAATGTACTTCTGCTTTGTGACTGTGAAATGTTAATCTTTTTGTAACCTAAGAACAAAAAATGTTTAGTAAAGGGATATATTTTGTGTTTTTTGAAACTTTTCAGTGCAATGAACAAAAGAGGAGGATACTGAAGAAGTGTATGTGCAAAGTTTTAAAATAAAAATTTAAATTATATATTATATAATCCATGTAGATGTATAATCATTTTTATTCTGCCTTTGTCATGAACATTCCCTGAGTCTCTTTGTGTGTATTACTAACTGTGCAATGTGGACAAGTAGCACACTGCTTTACAAGGGAGCTGCTGATTCACTGACAAAAGGTCTGACTCTTGAGTTAGTGAAGTAAATTCCTTTGAGGTGCATTAGTGGATGGGTTGATCTGGAAGAGTCCAGCTGTAGGGTAGCTGTGAGAGCTTTGTGCATCCATCAGATCATGATTCACCACTCAGACTGCCAGTTGCTGTGTTCTGACTCAGTGGAGAGCTGTGCAAAGTGATCCAGTACCAGCTCTCTCAGGCGTTGGATGTCATTTTGGAAATCACAACATTGTTGGAGTAAGTTTTCCCTCATCCTCAGTTCCTTCAGAATCACTGTCTTAAACTCTGCTCTGAGTTTATGTCCAAGCGAGCGTGAATTCACAGATTACACTGAAGCAAGCTCTCATGGTTATTTAGTAACCAGAGGTGCTTTTGCAGGTACTGGAGATGCAGGAATTGACACCGGCCTTGCCCTATACCAGCACAGCCACGGGCAATGCCCACCTGGATTGACAGCAAGAGAATCACAGCTGGGCATGTGTCTACTCCTTATATTTTGAAATATTGCACAAGAGGTTCTCCTGCTTCCTATTTCACCTCATGCTTAGCCAAAG
Organism: Irena cyanogastra; assembly: GCA_013397155.1. Taxonomy (NCBI): domain Eukaryota; kingdom Metazoa; phylum Chordata; class Aves; order Passeriformes; family Irenidae; genus Irena; species Irena cyanogastra. Next base: position 102,747 of record VWZV01008127.1, on the reverse strand, counting down.
AGCACTGAGAACAGCTGTTCTGGTCCTGCTGTGGTTTTTAAAGTGCCTGTTGTGTCTATCCACTGAGCACAATGGGGAGTCCAGAGAGGCAGTGTGTTACTTTCTTTCACTCTTGCTTCACTACTCTTCCCTTAAGTCCTGCAGTTTATTACTGCAGTCCGACCTCAGTGTCAAGTTTAAAATTGCTGTGCAAATAAAACTTCAGCACAGCTTTGCCTGGCCTGCTGGTGTCAGCGGAATAATAAGTGTTGGAAGCATGCAGTGACAGGGAACTGTTGCACACCAACTCAACCTAAAGGGCCTTATTCCACATCATCCTTTTGCATTTCCTGTGCCATAAATTCTGTAAGCTTGTACATCAAGTAAGGCTTCTAATTTTAATTTTTTTTAGGTGATCCATGCAACTCTTAAAATTTGGCCACCAGTTTCTGTAATTCATGTAGGCAGTAAGTCAGTGCTTTGCCAAATAATCCATTCATGTATAATACTGAATGTGCCCACTTAACTAAAGTGACATAAGGGAACAATTCCAGTAATTTATTGTATTTTGTACAGTTTCTGTAAAACTAAGGCCTGAAATTTTGTCTTCTTAATGTATCCTGATAGAGCAATGTGCTTTCACAGAAGGTTGACTTCTTTATGCTTTTACACAGTGGGTTTTACTGATTCCAGAGTTTCTTTCATGCTTTCCAGGAAGGCTTATATCAATCAAGATTTTTTCACATCCTGTTCTTGTTAGGAGGAAGGATGAAGGTTTTTTTAAAAATCCTCCACTTTGCAAAAAAAAACGATGCCATAACTTTTTGGGGATGTTAAAATAATTTCAGGGGAAATGGTGCTTTGAGGGCGAGATTGTTAAGAAGGAGTTTGATGAAGGTAGACAAAATGTGTCTACAGGTAAATAAAGACATATTATTTGGAGACTCTTAATAATTTAGGAATAATTAATCACAAATTTGAAGCTGTAGCAATAGTCCACAACACTCTGTCACAAAATGTTAAGGGGAGAGGGAGGTAGCTGCAGCAGAAGAAATAATTAGATCTTTACTGTAGCTAATTTAAGACGGATTATTTAGATGTGCAGATAGATAAGGTCTCTGAACCGTCACGAATTTGAGGTCACCCAATATTAGAATTACATTCTTTTTCTCATGTGTTTTAGTGCATAATTTCTCCCCCTCTAAAGAGTCAAAGTATCCCTCATCTTGAACACAAGCATTTATTCCTTTAAATGACAGTAATCAATTCCTCATAGTGTTCCTCTGTCAAGATGTCACTCAACCAGCTGAAATGGTTTGGTGTTTTCCATGAGCTTCTCAGTCATCTCTGGATTCACAAGTCTGTTGGTTGGGTGTTCTGCTTGTCTGTGGTAATTCAAGGACTTTCCCAACAGCCTGGACTCTTCCAGGTTTATTTATGCTGTGGGGTGGCATTTTTCCTTCCTTTCCTCTCCTTACTGTGCCCCTCTCAGATTTAAAACATTTTGGAGTGGTTAACTGCTGTTTGAGATGAGTCCCTGGCCATCCACCTCCTCCCACCACTTGCTTCCTGCAGCTGCTGACAGCAAGAGCATCACCAGCAATGCAGGAATGCTGGTAGCTAAAGGGAAGACTCATAGAAAGGGAAATGGTTTCTTCATTATTCTAATATTGCTCATTACCTTTAAATTAAAACTTACATGCCCATAATATTTTAATTCTCCAATTTGAAATGGGAAACTTTAATGGTCTTTAAGTTGGTTTTAGAAAGCTCAGTTTTTTGGACCATTGTTACCCCAGTTCTCTGGCTCAGTTGCTCTCCAGAAAAATGACTCCCCTTGGCAAATTAAGGGCTGCCTGGAAAATCCAAAGGTTGTCATGCAAGCCCAGATAGAGCATTTATCTTCTCATATGATAGTCATTGTGTATTTCTGTAATTGCTACAACTTTCTGGGGACTAAGCAAAGGAACCTGAAATTTTGCTATTTTTGCTTTAAAAGGGTAAGACTTAAGAATATGGAAAATCTGCAAGATATCCATGAGTAAAATTACAAGGAAAGATCCTGCTTTCCCATGAGAGTTACTGTGGAAGACAAATGACTAGGCAGTCACCTTATGAAATCGCACAAATTGTTTCTAAATAGAGACCATTTCTCTGCCCAGTATAATATTCAATAAAGCTCAAGGATGTAAAAGCAGCTGACAGCCCTGCAGTCATTTCAGTCTGTTCAGAATTTAGACTGACCCTGCCCATCCAGATCTCTTAAATGGGTATTAGTTTAATTTTTAATCCAGCAGCCCTTTGTGGCAGATGTGGGCTGAGGCAGCTGTTTCAGGGTACAGTGCAGTATCACAGCACATACTGGGATGGACAAGAGGAGACAGGGAGAAGCCACAGCCAGTTGCAGTTATCCAGGATCTAGAGGCAGAAAAACCAGTTATTTAAAGAGGAAATTGCCAAAGAATGTACAAAGAGCAGGAGATTCCTGTTTAGGCCTTAATTCTGAAAAATCCTCTTGTCCCCATGTTGTGCCTGTTTACTTTCATTCCTGGGTTGGTACCACAGCTAATTGCACCAAATGTCTTATTTCTTAACATCCAGCAGCTTTCCCTAGAGCTTTGTCTGCCAAATGTCAACTGCATCTCATCTAGCTGAGATCAAGGTACTCCACGAATGAGCCCCTAATACAAAATTCTTATGCTGCATTTTCTGAGGATTGTGCTCACTATGCTTCCAATTAAAAAAATAAATTTACTTTTCTGGTCTTTGCACCCCCTCCTAGTGCTTGTTTTTTGCCAGCACTCATGCAATTGAATTTTACATCTGGGAATTTAGAATATGTTAAAAGATCTGGAACATCATTCTTACTCCTTTTCTGCTTGAGCACCAGCATAGAAGCAGTTTAAATGAACCAGACAAGAATCAAAACACAACTTTCAAACTCAGTTTCATGTCCAGACATATTCTGTGAGTGGGAAAAAAATAAAACACAATGCTGAGATGGTAAATCCTACCGTGGTTACATTTTTGTAAGAAGGGTGTTTTAGGGAATGTTTGTTGAGTGCCCAAAAAAAAAAATTATTGCTATATAAAATTTCCCAGTCATTCTTTTCTGCTACTGCTCCTGCAAGGTTTCCCTGGTGCTGGCTTCATTAGGAAAGCTGGGAGCTGGGGACTTGAGTACTCAGTCAATTAGAAAATGGGGAAAAAACACCAAACAAACCTGGAGTCCTGAGGTTAGCTATATGGCACAGACTGAGTTCTAATAAATAAGCTTTTGTAGAATATAAAGACTGAACATGCATAAATATATATATATATATATATATATGTAGTTATACACACATACACACACACACACACACATACACATATATATATGTACATATAGGAAAAATTTATAACTAACTTTAACAGCAACTAGTAAGACACCCATTTCTCCAGGCACCTCATACTCATACAGTGGAGACAAATTGAATTTTAAAAATTGAACTGGGAACAACTTGATTTTGTTCATTCTTTGGAGGATTCAACAGCTACTGTTGCACTGAAAAGCTGCATCTCTCCACGCCTACAGGGAATGCACCAGACTATGGCTGTCAGACAGCTTGGGCCAGTGAGCCACCTGCCCCTGAGCACCAGCAGCCTCCTGGTGAAGAGTTGAGCCTACACCTCGTGAGGACCTGCAAGGTTAAGCAATGGCTAAACAACAGATGACTTGAACACCTAAGTAAAGGGATAAATCCCTCAGGATATAGCCCCTTTTCCTTTTCCTTCTTTTCCTTTTCCTTTTCCTTCTTTTCCTTTTCCTTTTCCTTTACCTTTCCCTATTCCTTTCCTGTTGAGCTAGGAGATGAATGTTTCTATTTGCACACCACCCAAAACAAGGCTCAAGAGCATGAACACCAACCCTTGTAAACCTCTCAGTAGAGTCACAGCTCCTCCACTCAGGAAAATGGAAACTAGAACAACTCATCTCTTTTTCTGGTCTGGAAACAGGCAAAGAGAGACGAGCATGGTTTTAGCTGCAGTCAAAAACAAGCACAGCTGCTGCACTTGAGGTCATGGGCTGCCTCACAAACAGAGCTTGATAGAGAGATGAGGTTTTGGGGGTCTCCCCCTTGTTGTACTGGGCTATAGCTACCACTTAACAATATTGCTTGTTGTCTTGCAACAGCTGAGGTGGATTGTGTTGCTTTTCACCAGTCTGGTGTTGCTCTTAGAAACAAATGTGCTGAGGTTTCTGGAGAAATAGTTATTGGGTTTTTTTGAAATGCATCTAGGGCCACAGTGTGATGATTGCCCGCCAGCCTCCCCCAGACTCTCTCCTTGCTCTCCCCAGTAACGTAACATGCTGTGTGCAATGAGCTGCCTGCTCCCAAGGAGGTGATTCATTTCCAGGAGGCATATTTGTAGGAGAAAAATGCTTTGAGGGTGTTGCTGTGGCTCTGTGTGACCTGCATTGGGGATGAAGTAGAAACCTCAAGATTGCAGACATACCGAGGGTCATGTTCACAGGGTTAGCAGTGGGGGAAGGATGTGAGCAGAGCATGAGCAGCTCTGTTGCTTCATGTGAAAATAAACTCTAATAGCAATTAAGAAAAAGGAGTAGGAAATTAATAAGGCAGTAAAGATTTTTCAGAATTGGTCACAAACCATTGGTTTATCCCTTGAAAAGCTTAGTTGACAAGGATCCTCTCATCCCTTTGTCCCCCTATCTCTTTCAATAATCATCCTTCCTCATGCAAATATAGATGGAAGGGGGAACAGTGAAAGGTTAAAATGGAAGCAGGCTATCTTTCATCGACATGGTAATTTCACTGCTTGGCTCAATGCCAAGCGCCTACTGCAGCCACTAGCTGCCATTCCAACATGAGTGAAAGGATCTTTAATAAGAGTGTAAATAAAAGCCAGGCTGAGAAATGAGTTTTCCATCCCAGCAATCACTGGCCTAACCTCGGCTGTAAATAGTCTCTCAGAACAGCACAGATGGAGTACCAGCACCTGGGGATCAAGGCAATCTCTGCACAGTGCAATTTAAACAGCTGGGTACAATTGAAACACGAATTAGCAGGGATAGACGGAGGGATTCCATTTTGTGTGCTAGGTAAAAACAAATAATGCAGTCCTTTTTCCCTTTTTTAAAAAAGGTGGTGTATGGGGAAGAACTTTTGACATGATCTTGAGGGAGGTGCTCATTGCTGCACTGTTAGATTAATTTAACCATGAGAATTTCCCACAAGGTGTTGTAAAAACAGAGCTCTAATTTATGATCATTGATTTAACAGCTCGAAAGTGATTTATCTGACCTCAGTAAAGATAGTGAGGACACCAGAAGAATGATCAGTCATTCTGGGCTTTGTGTGGCTGTGATTGGCCTTATTAATTTAGAGCAGAAGGTCTGTTTCAATGTCTTATTGAGACAGTCAAAGGCAGTTGGCAACTGAACCATTTTAAAGGCTTTTTTTTTCTTTTTTAAAGCATTACTAATGCTGCTAAGAACTCAGGATTTATTCCACATGGAAAAGATTCTCATTAGTTAAGAAATGGTAAGGCTTCATTTAGAACTGTGCAGAAACAGAAACGCCTGGTCTTGGATTTGCAAGTTGTTTTTTCTTAAGTAATTTTTTTTTCTGTTGTTGGGAATCTAAAGCACACTGTGAAATGGAATTGTTAAGCATAACAGTAAATGAGAAATAGCTTTGCAAGAGATAAAAGAGGTTGGCACAAGGGATTGCTGGCTCTTGCTCTTTTTAAGGGTAGATTTCAGAAACACCTAAACGCTTCACATATTTTACTATTTTTATCATTCAGTCCTCTTTATGGAAGTTAGAGAGCGTATCTGTTGACAAGTAAATATATCTAGGTTTTATTTCAGAAGCATATGCTTCCAGTTAAAACGGGTGTAGCATCCACTATGGAAATGTCACAACTGAGTGATAAAATTTCTTCTTACAAGTAAGAGGAGAAAGGATGAAAGGCAAAGGGAAAGGTGACTGCTCTCTCTCTCCAGAAATAACAGCTGTTTTTAAGAGGAGCGTGAAATGAAATTCAAGTGTTTTAAAAGTTTGCCTGAGCTAGAAAACTTGAATACAGAATAAAGTGTGTTTGCACAAGTGTGTGCATCAGTACAGAAATTACACAGGAGGTGTGTGATAGGAGCACTAACCAGGAAAAGGGGCTGGAAACAGTTCTTACCAATTTCTCTTACCACCTGGGCTGATGTGTGGTGGGGTTAAATGTCACTGATTTGTATGGCTCTGCATCTCATTCACCTGGATTGTGCCCAGCTTTAAAGCCCATCTACTAAGATTCAGTAACTGTCTTTTCAAGGTGAGAGAGAAATGCTGCAGGTTGGGATTTCATCCATGGGGGATGAATGCTTACAGTCATTTTGCTGTCCTGGTGCCATGCTATCTGACCTGAAACTAAGATAGTCCACTTACAACAGGGGAAAAGACAGAAAACAATATTTCAGCCCTTCAAAATATAAAATAATAACAGTAATTTTAAGAAGTGAAAAGACTAGGACAACAGAATAAATTATGATGTATGTAAAGCTTCCACAAAATCTTATACACATTGTCAAGAGATTAAGAATACATGCACAAACAGCTATAAATCTCACTAAAAGGTCTGAGGGACCAATGGTACCCATAAAACCAACCCTCAAATCCCATACAAATAAAACAAAGCTGAAGCAGATGTTTGAAGACTACAGAAAGTTTTATGTCAGCCTGAGCATCTTCTTCCCATCTTCTTGTGTTGCCATCAATCTTGTGTTGTTCCCTATAGCACACTAGAGATACTTCAGGAGAATTTTATAAATTATGTGCAGTATTATTTTGCCTAAATTCAAATCTACAGGTGAAAAAAGATCAGTGAGTAGCACACTAAAATGTTTTCTCACACTGTTTTTACCCATGACAAAATTCTCCTAAAAATAAAATAAACCTTCAGAGTACTGACCTGCATCTTTGTTCATCCCAAAATAATGCTATGTATTTCTTCCCACTTAAATCCCATTCTGGATTCAAATTTGCTTCTGGAAAATTACAAATAACCATCCTCAACAGCACAGATGTCACAAACACTTTGGAAGAAATTACTGCTTCTTAGAAAAGGCTTCTCTTCTTTTTCCCCCATCTCTTAATTTACCATAGACTTATTCTAACCCTTGACATGATGGCACACAGACGTAAATGAATGTTACAGGTTAGTTTAAAAGCACAATTATTTTTCATCACAAAAACAAGAACTTAAAAGGCATTCTCTTTTAGGGGCTATAGTCCACATGACATTCTGGAGTACTCTTCACTCAGACTTCTCTTGTTTAATATTCTTAAGGAAGGCTTAATTGGCCTCCAACTCAGGATCTAAACTATGATGTGACTTGCTTACTGCTGAAGCACTAGCAGTACAGGACAAGAATCTAGAATATACAGATTCACTTGGGTTGTTGGTTTTTTTGGTTAAGAAAAAAATCTCAGTTACTACATTCACAAAAATATTCCTGCTTAACAAAAGACAGACAATGTGAGAGGACAGAACCTTTGAAAAAAATGCTAATAACTGATGAGCCCTACAAGGTGCTCTTTTACACATTGTTCTTCTTCATTTCTTTGAAATTTTAAGAGCCATTTTCATGAAAAGGTGTCTTTAATTACTGCAAGGATCTGCAGACAAATGTGCTCAAGTGCCAATGTGTTTATCATTAAGACATGGAAAGAGACATTCCCTTCCTTTGATGCTACTTGACCTCCCCAGCTCTGGATCAACCCACTACCACTCCTGCTTATGATCCCAACAACAAAGACCAGAGGCAGACTTCTCTTGGAAAACACTAGAAGGAAATCACTGATTGCCCAAGGCTGTGACTAAAAGCCACTCTTACATAGTTGCATACAAAACACAACAAAAACTGGTGTTGCAAGTCTCTTGTAAGTACCCACAGGTTAAGAAAGGACACTGCTTGGGGGTTTGCTGGGCTCAGATTATGTGGCAGGACCAAGAAAAGCCTGTTTGTTGTTTGTTTACCTTTGCAGAAGTCTTAACATTACTTGAGATCTCCTGGAGAAAGGATGAGGCCCAGAAACTTCCATCCTGATTTGGTCTTAAAAAAAAACAACAACGTTTATTATCTGTCAGGTGTATGGCATATTGCTTATAAATGCAGAGGTAAGAGAAAGCCTCCAAGTAGAGTTTTAAAGCTCCAGGACCATAAGGAAAGTCCTTTGTAAAGCTCTATTTTGCTCCCACACTGGCATCCACAGACCTGTGAGAGGAGGAGTCACCAGGAGTTTTGCTGGAGAGAATATAAATCATCAGCTGCTTGTGTGCATGGCACTGTGAGGGTTTGTGAGATCAGAGATGTATGACCAGCCTTGCTGATCTTTAGGTTAAAGGTGCTGACTCCACCTCATATTTAAAGAACTGTCTGTTGGATTACATCTTTTACTGACAGGTGTAAAAGTGGTACAGAGTCTGTGTGTGAGTTATGCATAGGAACAGTCTTGTAGATGAGGAGAAGGAAATGGAATGTATTTGTGTAACACAAAAATGCTGAATACTGTATTTCCTGTTTTCAGCTGCCTTCTTATGGAAAGGAACCAAATTGCTCATTATCATCAGTGGTAAATACAGTCAGAGTTACTTAAATTTCAGCCTTTTGTGGAAACATGTTTCATCTGTACTGTTACTATTGCTACCATCATTGCATTCATAGTAACTTCTTGTGGCTGGTGTTGCCTCACCTTCTGTCATCTGCACTGATGGGCACAGGTAAACAAGCAGGGCTTTCAAGGAATTACTCAGAAGAATAAAATTTGCAATGTCATGACTTCAGAGTAATTACCCTGTGTTCTTAAAAAACTGCACTTCATAAAAGCACTGCCATGAAACAGTCTCGTTCTCAATACAGTCTCTTTTCTCCTAACAGCAGAATTTTTATTTTTAAAAGAGACTGTTTGAATATACATTGATCATGCACCACTGCTGAGAAACCCTGTGCTAGTTTTTAGCACACTTTCTGTAGCTACTTAGCTGGGGATGATCAGTAGTCCTTTAAAACTGGGACCAAGAATGACTCATGTGTGTATGCCATTAGTTTAGCAAAGTTCTAGAGTTTCCTGTGTTTTTCTTACACAGCCATTTACTCTGGAATTGGGCCTATAGGATGATTTCCTCATGTGAACTCTAATGCAACTGATGAGACTGGGGCTTATAGCCTCCACTAGCAGGCTCTCTTCTTTACACAGCTGTTTAGATAAAGGCATAATTTTTTCAGAAACTTAACATTTCTGATTTTTCTTCCTGTTGGTCAAATCTGGATGAAATAGGCTAATGAATTCAAGGTTCATAAGGGAAGATTAGCAGATATTAGCACAATGACATAAACCTTGTTTTCTTAAAAAGTCAGGTTAAAAGTGTTCAGCCATAGCAAAGTAATTGGTAAAAAAAGCAAGTGAAATTACATTATAAAGCAGAACAAGCTTTTGAGTAAGAAAGAACAAAGAAATGTGTGGCTATGGATTTATTTTACCCTTCTGTTTCAAGAGACATGGGGAAGGCTGAAATGCTTCAAAACTACCCAGCTGCAGTGTTAAGTGTGTAACAATGACAGGACACTACAAAATGGCAGCTAACAAAAAGAAGTTGTCTAAGACAGAATCAAGAGAAACAGTGAGAGACCATTCTGATAAACATTTAAGACCATACAATAGGAAGGGGCTCTTGGAAACCCAGATTTTATTCCTCAGTAGTTTTACAACTGTCTCACATAAGCTTTCTCACGAGTTTACAAAATGCTTTCTTAAAACTAGTGAGGGTTTTTTGTCTCAGCAGCCTGCCTGGGGTGACTGCTGCTCTAACTCTGTGTCTTTCTCCATGCCACACTCTGTGATGAGCCTTCAGATCCTCTGCCCTTCCATGTGTTCATGCAGTCACAGTTTGTACACAAATGTAGCTCTATCTCAACTTTATTGCCCACTGCATGGCTCTAAACTGAATCTCAGAAAGCATCCATAATATTAGCATACCCATTAAGAAATACTGTTTTGCTGTACTGCTCTCAGTAATCCATTGATCTTAGCACCAACTCTTGAGTTACCTGTTGATCGTTGCACTTCTACCCTTCCTTCTTCAGGAAATGGGAAAACTCCACTGGAAGTTTCTAGGAAATCTCTACACTTGTGTTCACTGGATCATTGTAAGTTTCAGATCCAGATCTTTAATTTTTATCTTAGAAAACATGCTTTCAGATCCATTATCATGACAGCTTACCCGTTTTCCTTCAGAGGGCAGTACCAGTTACATCATGTCTTGGGAAGGGACAGAACTAAGCCAGCTGACTCAAAGTGACCAAAGAGATATTTCATACCCTTTGTCAGCTCAGTTATAAAAACCAAGAAAACGAGCACGAAGCGGGGCATTCGTTATTCACAATGTTTACCTTTCAAGGCAACTGCTACGTGTGCTGAAGCCCTGGTTCCTGGGAAGGGCCAAACATTGCTTGCTGATGGGAAACAGAGAATAAAAATACTTTTTTTTTTCTCTTTGCTTGTGTACACACAACCTTTTGCTTTATTAGATGGTCAACCTACAAGTTGTTTTCCATTTTATGCTCTCCCCTGTCCAGGTGAGAAGGGGGAGTGATAGAGTGTCTTGGTGGGCACCTGGTATCCAGCCAAGGTTTACCCACCACAGAGAAGTAAAGAAAATAGCAATATTTAACTGCAATTACCCACCATCCTTTCTACATAATCAGATTAGGTAAGGTCAAAGAGCCTTGAGAAAGGGCAAGTACATAAACTATTTCAAAATGCACGTATAAATGTTTACAGTTAGCATTTCTTATGAAATACTAAGCTTACTGCCAGAGTTTCAAGCACTTGTAGGACAATAATTAAGTAGCAATCAACTTGTTCACTAGAACTTAAGTGCAACTAACTAAATTTGTTTTCTTTGAAGGGGAAAAACTTAATAGAGAGAAGAAAATACTGCTATTAATATGAACTGGAAGAAGATTTAGAAATGTGTTCTATTAGAACCCATTCCTACAACACGCTTCTCTATGTAGTCATTAACAATTGGGGGTTGGTGTAGGGAAAATGAGATTTTTACCAGCATTATTTGAAACATAAAAGAGTAAAAGTCTAGTCACTATAGACTCATTGCCATGTTGATAAAAAATCACAGAATTATCTAGGTTGGAAGAGACCTATAACATCATCAAGTCCAACCTTTGACACATTACCACCATGTCAACTAAACCATAGCACTAAGTGCCATGTCCAGCCATTTCCTGAACACTTGCAGGGCAGTGACTCAGTCACTTCCTTGGGCAGTCTGTTCCAGTGCCTAACAACCTCTTCCATGAAGAAATTTTTCCCAAAGTCCAGCCTGAACCTCCTGCAGCACAGCTTGAGGCTATGTCCTCTCTTCTCTCACCTGTTGCCTGTGAGAAGAGGCCAACCCCACCTGGCTCCTGTCAGGCAGGTGTAGAGTGCTGAGGTCACCCCTGAGCCTCCTTTTCTGCAGGCCACACAGCCCCAGCTCCCTCAGCTGCTGCTCACAGCACTGGTGCTCCAGACCCTTTGCCAGCTCTGCTGCCCTGCTCTGGACAGGCTCCAGCCCCTCCATGTCCTTCCTGCAGTGCCAGGCCCAGAACTGGACACAGCACCCAAGGTGTGCCCTCACCAGTGCTGAGCACAGGGGACAATCACTGCCCTGGTGCTGCTGGCCTCACTATTGCTGATACAAGTCCTTCTTGGCCACCTGGGCACACACTGGTTCATGTTCAGGTGCTGCTGACCAGCACCCCAAAGGTCCTTTTCCACTGAGCAGCTTTCCAGCCACTCTGCCTCCAGCCTGCAGCACTGCACGGGCTCATCTCAACAAAACTCACCACAAACAAAACATCAGGAAGATGTGAAGTCTTCTGATAGGAAGAAGTAAACAAATTCAGAAAAGGAGGAAGGGGTTAAATTATAAGAACATTGAATCAGCAGATATATTATATGTTCATTACATGGTAAGGTTATATACTGTTCCAACAAAAATAAACCCCATAAATTTTATGCAAGACAAATGAGGTCATTAGTTTATGTTTGAAACTGGTTTGATTTCAGTCATAGGCCTAGGATTCTCTCTAGTACAGTGTATTTTTGGGAAAAGCTAATGAAAATGGTCACGTGGGAATGGTCAAAATAATTTTTAAAAAAAGGAAAATAAGGTCTGTCAGGCAAAGGTGTGAAAAAGTGCCTCAATAGATGCATTCATTTTAAGAAAATTATTTTCCACGTGTATGTAAAGATCTGTCCTTTTTTTCAAACTGCTAAATCACTTGAGGGAGAATGGAAGTTTATTTTTAAATGCAAAAAGAAAAAACCAAAAAAAAAAGCCAAAATGGAAACTCAATAAAGAAGTGCAATTATTGCTGGAGAAAATGATCATACTTTCATCTTAAATTTGTGCAGGTCTTAAGGACCTGCTTATTTACATACTTCTTGATAAAAAAGCATGTTCTTATGTGAAGCAGCAGTCACCATCAAGTCAGAAAGTGTAAGAACTCCAGTTTCTTTCCATCATTTGCAACTATTGACATAAATACAATAATTCACCCATCCTGCAGTTTGCCAAATTCAGGTTAGAGTAGATTAGAACAAAGGGAGGTGAGAGTGGGAGAAAATATAAATACATGTGTTGCTTTTCAAGCAGTTCCTTCTTTGCTTCTGCAGATACCACGAACAGGCGTTTCTGATAAGCTCAGCATGACAGAGAGACAGAGAAGATTGTTTGCTCCTTCACCTTTTCCCTGTAGCTTTTAAGACAAGCCAAGCTTTGCAGGCTCTTACTAGAAATACAAAGGCAGCTGAACAAGTTGTATTACACAGCAACACACCTGAAGTACAAACAGGAAATGATGTTCTGGGTCAGGTTCAATATCAGGTTTCAGAATACCACCTAACAATGCAGCAAATGTGCCAGTCTGTGGTTTAGGTGACAATACCATGTCAGGTGGCTGCAGACTCCTCATATGAGTGCATCCAGGTTTCACAGAAAAGGTTAGTCATTTTTGGCATAGCTTCAGATTACTTCCAAACCACCAGACTCATCTCTGTACCACTGTGTTTGAGTCCCTGTTCTCTCACTGCTTCCCCAAGTTCACTTTGGGCAGCTGAAAAAATCTCAATCTATGTTTCCTGAAAAATTCTGTAAATGGCTCCTTTCAAGTGTTGAAAAAGGCTGAGATTGGGTTTAGCTGGTTATCCTGTAGCAGAACACATAGCAGTGTCCTTGGAGAGGAAGAGCAATTTCTCAGCACTAGCTTAAGAGAAAAATCTGCTGGCACAAACACAGACACTTAAAATTAAATGTTATCATTCCTGTATAAATGAAGGAGGAATCTAAGGAAATTAGCTTTTACCACAGCTTTTCTGATTTTTCCTTATTGAAAAGCAGACCATAATGTAGATTGATCTAATGGCCCATGTTAAGTGATAGTTTCTTGCTGCAACAACTGCTGAAATGCTTCCATAAATAGAGCACAGGACCTGTAGTGCTTCAAAGGAATACTGACCATACCAGCAGTGGATCCATCAACTCCCCAGCTGCCTTCTACAGCCAAAAAAGATCTAAGTGGAAGATCCACTGCTGAATGAAGATCCATATTTAATAAAATGGAAAACAAAACCTGCTTGAATTAAGATGAGAACAAAGAAAAGGGAAGTGTTTGAGAAGACAAACATTCCTGAAGGAGAGAACTTGAGTTGGTTTGAGGGGTTTTTTTTGCAGCTGTACTTGAATAAGCACCCCAAGAGAAGCAACATCTATTCACAACCAGAGCCAAAGAAGATAGGAAAGGAAGAGAAGCTTCACTGAAAGCAAAGGAAGTATTCTGTTACAGCCACAGCAAGGCACTGAAATACTGTAACCTGCTTGCCAACACGGTCCCTTTGACAAGCTTTATCTCACAGCACAGAAATTCTCCATTTATAAGCACCATTTTAAATTGTAACACCAGCAAGTATCTACTAGGTATGTGCCACTGATTGCTTGAGACCCCTGCCCCAAAAAACAACCAACCAAAAAACCCCAAATAACAACAAAACCAAACTAACAAAATCAACAAGTTTCTTCCTACAGTCAAATCAGCAGTGCAGACCGTGACTTGTGGAGATTTTCTTTTTAGCCCTTTTCCCTTCAGGTGACAGTGTAACACTTTCTGAGTCTGTTCACAGTCCAGCATATAACCTCCCACCACTCCAAGCCCCCAGGAGGAAAAGAGAAAGGAAATCACTGACTTTGAATGATCAATTAATAGGCATAGGCATTCTGCAGATTTTTATGCTACAGGAAGAAGAAGAACCATTACCATAATCATGGTCTCTTTTGGACTCACTGGAGCTGAGGACTTTAAGTGCAGTAAGGATGGCAGGATTACCATCTCCTAAAAAAGAGAAGTCCAGGGCCCAGGCTGCTGGGTAGAAGGAGCTGACTGTTTTAAAGACCAGACTTTGAAATTATTGCAAAAGCTTATCCATTAAGCAGCCATGGAGTCTCATGCTGCAGACAGTCCCAGGTAATGTTTTGGCCTAGCATACAACAGCCATGTAACTTTTCCAATTGTCAAACATCAAACATGGGTCAGCATGTGTTGTTTAAAGACACAGTTGTTAAGAGCTATAGCATGCTTCAATTCCACCACTTTTCCCAGTCAATTGTTCAAAGGTTTAATCACTCCTACAACTCAAACTGTAGAAATTAATGGCACAAGATACAGCTGCATCTTCTGTGACTCTATATATTACTAAAAGCTGCCCACAGTCTTTGGTATATGTAAGTGCTATATTACCTTCCATCCTGTTACTTGATCTGCTGACTACATATATTGCATGTATCTTGACAGTTTTCCCCAAACACTTAATTTTTTGAATTCTCTCCAATAGACCCATTTTCTTTCTGAACTAAGATGCTAAGTTTATCAATATACAATAATCAAGTGTTGCATACTGGGAAGATCACTTTGTTCAGCTTTCTGTACAGTGATGCTGTGTTATATAAATCCACTTCAAGAGAACTATGCCAGCCCCTTTCCTAAATCTTTGCTTAATGAGATACACTCCTGGTGGTGACTACCTTGGCCCTCATATAGTGCCAAAATCAGTGCAAAGGAGTTAACACAATGCTGCCTTGTGCTT
Source organism: Irena cyanogastra (assembly GCA_013397155.1). Lineage (NCBI taxonomy): Eukaryota > Metazoa > Chordata > Aves > Passeriformes > Irenidae > Irena > Irena cyanogastra. The sequence continues at coordinate 87,568 of VWZV01008127.1, read as the reverse complement.
ATGAAATGTCAAAGTTATGCACTCAGCACTTTCAGCCTGCTCACTTCCATTGCAGACTACCATACTGGAAATATGCAAGCACTTTATAAAGAATGTGGGGGAGGCAGTACTAGTCCTACCCAGTTAAAGTATTTCAAGGGTAACCTAAATCTTCAGTTGTATCCCTTTCCCATTATATTAGATATACAAAATATAGAACAGAAATAACACTTCTGTTTTCACAGTCTTGACAAACCAAAATGTTGGTAATAGTGTTCATGATATTTTTAGGGATGGGAAACCAAACTGAAATAGCTTAGAGACTCACAGTGTGAAGCCAAAAGGGATATATAAACACAACAAGAGAGAGAGGGAGGGAAAAAACCTGAATACTAAACAAGTAAGAAAGTGCCATTTGGTCTTACAAGGTTTTTCCATACCAGCCACTATTAATGTAAGGGTATCATCTTTCAGTCATTTAAAGCTCTACCAAAACTATTGTAACATCACACACTGCTTTGTTCCTCATCACAAGGTTGCAGAAGGCAAGTTTTTGGCTAATTAAATGAAACTTGATTAGCATGAAGGAAAAAATCAGAATACCAGAAAAGAAAGAGGGAGCAACAAATGAACAAAGGGGCAAAATCAGTGAAGTCTTTGGTATTTTGAATAATGGCTGGGACTAGCTCAGTCAGTAAAGATGGTAAAATCACCTCAGTCCTTGCTACCTTGGCTTAGTCTGAGAACTTTGGGATTTCAAAGATCATGATCGAATCCTGAAGTGTGGTGACCCACATTGGTGTTGACTTTGAAGGTAAAAGCTGCACATCTTTTTACCCAATCAATGAATTCCAAAAGAGATTAAGAGAGGGGAAGCCTTCCTCTTCTACCATTTAGGCTGAATTTCAAAACACTGGGTCCACTGCAATAATTTTCCTGTCAAACACTCCTATTATCCATCAGATATAATCTCAATATGTTCTTTAAACCTGCAGGAATTTTTGACTGAATTAATTCTATTTTTGTCTTTTTCCTGACGTTTACAAATAATTTTATATAACAGACCGAGAGTTGCCATCTGTTACCTTAAACTACTTTTAGGTCTCTACACAGCACATCCTGCAGATGCAGCCTACTTTTTTTGCTAGTGTATATGGTACTTCATGCTTGACAGTGTTAAGTATGTTGGACAGTGACTAAAGAAACAATTTGGATTGCTTTGTAACAGTAAATGCTCCACGTGTACTGTCCCATCAATCACTCTGTCATCTGCAGCTGTCATTATGGAGGGTATTTTGCCTTCCTGAGCAGTGGTAACTGGAATGAACAATACTGGCATCCAAACACACAATTGCAAATTTTAGCCTTGAGTGAGCTCTGCCAGCCTAAGAGTGCCAGAGCAGACGGGCCTTGGGAGGCAGCCCTGTGCACAGCTCAGTTCCAGTGGTTCAGTCTCTGCTGGTTGTTGATGATGGTCGTGCTGCTCCACAGCTGCCTGCAACGCCTCCTGCCACTCCACTCAATAGCAGCCTGTGGGGGGTACCACAAAGACCTCAGAATTACCATAAAGGACTTTCTGGGCAAATGCCAAGTCCATCCTTGGCATGAGCTGGCCACAGCCATCTGGGCAGCATTACACAGGATCGTCATGACCAGCTGAGCCACCTGCATTAAGGCTTTCTGACACCAAAGGTCCTAGTGGCACCTGAATTGTTCACATACCACCTCCAGACCCAGCTTCAGCTAGCTGCAGCTCATGTAGCAGCTGCTGGAGGTTGTCAGGAGCCATGAGAGATCCTAAGAACTTGACCATCATGCTGCTACAACAGCAGGCCCATAGGTAGCACAAGACTGGGAAAGGGAGGGGAGAACTTATTGCATAAATATTTAAGCACCTCTGCTCCTACTAGACTTGGCACTGATAATTTTGTGCTTTGATTAGCATCACTACTATTTATCTACATTATTTAAGCCCTGCACTTGTGTTATTAGACCATTTTTACTTTCCAACTTTAAAAAGGATTGGTAAACTTAAGCACTTGCTTCCTCTGCCACTCTTCCCTATTTTCTCTTCTACTCTAGCCTATAACCATGTACTAATGTAGCAAAGGCAGCAGCTGGGTACAGGATGCATGACAGATCATGTATGACATCAGGGACTACCATGATGAGAAAGCAATCTTTCAGGTGCTGGAAAGAAGAAAGACATCCATGAGGTTGGGGAGTAGTGGAAAAGTCAGTCACAAGAGAGGGAAGAAACCTGAAGGACCTGGAAAATAATGGCATCTTAGCTGGCAGACCTGGCACACCTATAAACACTTAATGTGTATATCACTGCTAGCTCTCACTTGATACCAGTTCAGACCTACCTTCCTCTAGGCATTCTAGTCAAACCTACACGAGGCTATACAAGAGTAACCTACTGCATCCTTGCTGACAGAAGCATTTCTTGAGTCCATATGCAGGTTTTGCAGTATGAAAGGCCACCATGACACTGGTGGCACCAGCAATGAGCCTAGCTCAAATGATTACTACTGCACCACCACACTGGATCTCTAGGCTGCCAAATTTCAGCACGACTGAAATCAGTGTGTAAATCAGATAGGATTACATGACACACAGCAGCACAAGACAAATCCAGACTGTGACAATGCATGTGTGCATCCTGATAGCACTTACAATTATCACCTTGGGAAAGAAGACCTCAGAAAGCAGAGATACCACTGTCTGTGTAGATACTGGCTCCTAATGAAGCAAGCAGCTCAGTAAGTGGAGGTAAGGAAGAGATTTATTTTCTACTCAGCCTGAGAACTGTACAGAAAACATCATGCAGTAAGTAGGTTTTTGCATTCTCATCCCAGCAGCAGATTCACACATCAGATTTACCCATTCTAAAGTAATTGTCCACTCTACCAGCTGACCAGAACTGGGTGCAGTGAGGCTCATAGAATCATGGAATATCCTGAGTTGGGAGGAGCCTATTAGGATCACGGAGGCCAACTCCTGAGCCTGCACAGGACACCCCAAGAATCACACCATGTGCCTGAGGGCATTGGCCAAATGCTTCTTCAACTCTGCCAGGCTGGTACTGTGACCACCTCCCTGGGGAGCCTGGTCCAGTGCCCAGCCATGCTCTGGGTAACAAACCTTTCCCTAATACCCACCCTAAACCTCCACACAATGTACAAAACCACCATGCATGCTGGGTATCACTTTTCTGGACAAGACTGAGACAGCTTTCACTTACACCTACCTAAGGAGAAAAGGCACCACTTTGTATTTCAAATACTGAAATGTAATTCACTATCATGAGCAAAGCTTCTAGTAATTAAAACTTAGTATTTTTAGGTTTATTTTAATCTTGCAGAAGCTTCATTCTGGAAACTTAATTGGACCAACCTCCTTTTAAGAGCATGGTGCAGAAACTCTGGGGGTCAGCAAGACCCTTTTTAGACTGAAAACTAAGCTTCAGCCTGAAAGACACCACCTCAGCAAAAACCACACACAAAAACCATGCTGATTTTTACCAGATAAACTAGAAACCAGATTTTTAAAAAAATATTTCAAAGCAGCTGAAAATCTGTTGCTTTTTTTTTTTTTTTTACTTGCCTTCACACCTACTATTTGTCTTTGCAGTTGGCACACAACAGATGCTCTTGCCTTTCTGGTCAAAAGCCTTGGCACCACAGTAATGTCGTTTCTAGGAACATACACCTCAGGGAACACTAGGTCACTGGGCTATCACTTGGAGAGTCCCTCCTAATCTGGTACTTCAAAAGTAAACCAACAGCAAAACTATCCCCTCTTCTCTTCCAATACACATGCACCTCCAGAGAGAAGACAGGATAAATAGGACCTTGTCTCATTCAATGCCAGCATTTTCATACCAATTCCTTCTCATTTTTGTGGGACATGGCTTGTTAACTTTAAGACAAAATCCTCTCTTCTTGCAAAGAGTGAAATGGATGGCAAAGCATCCTTCAGAATGGGATGAGGCATACTCCAAGCTCTCCTCATGTGAAAGGAGGAATTTGGCTACATCACAGTAATTTAACAAGATGTTTAAACCTATTTTCAGTGAAGTCAGAAGTACATAATTTTCTTTTACAACATTAACCTTCTTTCAAGTGGCTGAAAAGAGTTGAAGTTACTGTGGAGAGGGTAGAAAATAGGGATAAAGTGATCAGGGACCAGGAAGGGATCTGATAACTAGTTGTCATGGATGCTATTTTCTTAGCTGGCCTAGAATAAGACTTCCAGCAGTTACAAAAGAATGTGCAAGACTAGATTTCTTTTCCATGTGTGTGCTGACATACTGGCTTCACTAAGTTCTAGATGTAGTTTATCTCATGCACCAACACAGTTCTTTGTTGCAGCCACTGCAAACCTTCACCAGAAGCCTAAAACAGGCAGGCAAACTTCAAATGCTATCACCTGAGAAAATACAGGCAGTTTTGCTCGGGTTGCAGAGGCAAGCAGGCTAGACAAACTATTAAGACAAGAGCAGGAATTTTAGGTACAAAGGAAACAGAGTAACAGCAGAAATAACCAAACTTGGTAAGAGAAACCAAGTCCAAGTAAGAAAGCCTTTTCTGCTGGTAAAGCCTTGGACAAGGAAAAGAAATAGAAGTTCACTTTCAGTCTTCTGACTTGCTTCCCAGAGCAAACATGGCAGCTTGCACTGTGACACAGCACTTTCCATGTCCAAGGAAACACTCCTGCCCCTTTCCATTAAATGCAACCCTTTCACTCTAGGGATTCCAGTAGATCCCCAGTGCAGGTAACTTGTGAGTTATACTTCCCCTCATGTCTAACACCTTCAGTGGCAGGACATGTGCTCATTCTGGACAGAAGTTCACAAAGTCTATATAGTAATGTAGCTGAGAGGCTAAAAGACTCTTCTCAGATGAAAAGGTTAAGTACTTTCTTAAAACTAAATGTATACATTTGTAAACATTATGACCCAAAAATGTATTAGAGGACTAATATTCAAGACATTCTAGAGAAATATAATGCACATGTAAGACTAGTTTCCCAAACATTCACACTTGTCTTGAGTGACACTTCCATTTCTGCTACAGTATCTCTCCAGAGGCATATCTCATGTGTGTATATATGTATATATATGTATGTATGTATGTGTGTATATATAACATACATATATAAAACCTCCTCCAGAAGCAGTGTTCTAGAACTAATTTATCTGATTTCACTGAGTAACACTTAGGCACAGGATAGTGGAAGATGCACATAAAATATTTAAACATAAAGAATGTGGTCCATTTTAATTTGTAATTACTAGAGTAAACATTTCCTTACGTTAATTTAGTACTCATTCTTATGGGGAAGTATCAAATGAAAAGCCACACATAATTTATCTAATGCACTGAAGCATTTTAAGTAAGTGCTTATGTATTTAGAGATGTAATTCTCTAGAAATTGGCATTTCCTCTTACTGTCTCCAGCTGCTGCCCAGTGTAAAGTGGGAAGTCTCAGTCATTATTATGTGCATGGTCCAGGACCTAATAAAAGTAAAAGGCCCAAGCCAGCCCCCAGTGAAGACAAATTCTCAAATATCAATTTTGCTAGCATGGGAACACAGCACTCTCCTTGGTGACAGAGAGGGCAACTGCACCCTGCAGGGAAGCAACTATGTTGGATCTAAGATTTTAGGTTGATGCATGCCAGTATCTTTAGAAGCAGCATTGACAGACAGTAGCTGGAGGGGTGAGCAGCTGGTGACTGCTCTTCACAAAATAGGTAAGACAATAGCACAAAAAGACATCAAACCAGGCAATAAGAGCATCCAAAGCTTAATCGACTATGCTGTGAATCTCTGCATTTTTATTATTCCATGAGTCAAAAGAAGTGCTCAGAAAAGCTACAGACGAACATTTCTTGCAGTACTTTCTCACCCAGCACAGCAAACAATACACAATAGGGACACCAGAAACTAAATAACTTTGCAGAGAAATTCCATCAACTCAGCCATGTGCCAATTTTAATGTTTCTATAAAAAAATTCACACAAAAAGTTTGACTGAGTGAAATCTCTGAAGAACAAAGGGGAAAAAAAATCTCAGAAAGTGACGATGCCATAGACAATAACATGCCAGCAGCTTTTTAATTGGCATGATGAAATTTTTCTCTCCAAACTACTTCATCAAATCACAATACAGAATGACTGAATTTACAAGATATGAGCTACTCCTGCCATTTGGGGTTTTCACAGTATTTTCAGAGCCTTGACTTTTACATCTCTAAGGTAAGACTCTCCATTCCACTGAAGAATTAATCTTTTTGTCTCAAAGCTTTATGTAGCAACCTTCATCATACAAGTACACAGTTAAACAGTGGCTGAGACTAGGACAAAACTAAGGATGAAATCTGACTAGATTAACTTCTGTATTTTGAATGCTAGATCAAGTAGTGTTCTGAATCAAGAAAGGTATGGACAGCCCTAAAGCAAAGCTAAGCATCTTGTATGCAACTCCTCAAAGAAACAATGTACCTACCCAAAACCTAGTGAGTAATACACAACCAAGACCCATGTGGACAAGGGGACAAACCCCCTCATGCATTACACTCCATCTCAGTAGCCCACTGCATGCATTATTTCAGTAGCACTGTCTCATTTTAGTACAGGTTCTTAACATTGTCCTGAAGTCATCCACAGTACAAAACGCCACTGTTCAGGTGGCAAGTGAAGTTTAAGAGAGATACTTTACACAAGAGATAAAGCAACTAAGTGCTTAATGGCAGCATGGTCAAGCATATTTTATCTCATTGATTCTTTCCCTCAAACCCAAAAAGCTACAATGGGAGCCAAGATCCATCCTATCCAAGTTGAGTGAGCATAAGGCAAAGCAACAGGGAGGACAATTTCACACAACCCACCTACAGGCACTTAGATTAGCTGAAGCACCTTCACCTCCTTTACAATCAACACACAGAGACAAGCTCTGTGAAAGGCTAATTCAGATCAAATAATGCTAAGGCACTTGCCAGCATGGCTTGTATCAGGGATATTTCCCTGCCACTTCCACTGAAGAGAAAGGGACTGGTGGATTAGTCAGTAAAAATACGATGCCTAAAGGTAGACAGTGAAAATACCATCCTAACCTCCAGATCAAATAAGCTCTGCTAGGTATGTGCTGTTTGTTAGGATGTGGAAAGCAGGCAGCTACAGCATCCTTTCTGACCCTGCAATTAAGTTAGGAAAAAAACCCAAGGGTGTTTTCAATTTGGAAACACAACAGATAGGACTGCTACTTCACTTCAGAGAAAAGCTATTAGTAACAACACTTAATGTGTTACTTAATGTATTACTGAGCATGAGAATACCTAGCTTTTGAAAAGTTTAGTTCATGACAAAGGTTGAATTACCAGAATAATGCAGTGCATAGGGTGAAAATGACGTATCATCAGATTAAACTTTTTCTCTATGTTCTGCAAGACACTTTACATTCAGCAGAGATGCAAGAGCAACCTTTGCATGTCTTCTAAATGCATAATGAGTTCAAACAATTCAAAAAGAGAGGCTGAGTTAAATATCTGTAAGTTTCTTCTCAATATTATAAATACATTAGAACTGTGAATCAGAAGCACTACTAAGGCATTGACTTAATTTCAAGCATTTAGCTACAGCTTTAATTTTCACTATAAAGTTAACAGACTCATAGTTAGGTCTTATAAAAATTCTGAGTGAAAAATTAACTAGTTTGTAAAACATGAGACAGTTATGCACATTTACTGTAAAGGTTTTAATATGTTACAAGTTTAAGCCATTGTAATAAGCGATCAACATACTAAAATTTGCACCAAAAAGATACCCTTAGCCATCACTATAAATATACCAGCGATTTTAATTAATTCACAACAGCAAATTCATCACTTTGCTTTTCACAATAAGTTAAAATACACAGGAAAGATATCTCAGAAGTTCACCTAAAATCGTGAGCACAATTGGTCAACTATACTGTAAAAAGACTCTCTTAGCAATATAAAGTAGTAATTACATATTTTTGCTTTTGTTAGAGAAATACTCAAAGATTTTTTACCATTCAGACAAAAGCACTTAATATCACACATACAAGTTTTGCATATTCAGAACACACAAAATACAAGTCTGTCACTGATCTCGATCTTCACAAAACAGAAAATCCACCTCTTTCAAGGACGCCAGGTGAATAATAAGGTCTAAGCATGAGAAGAAATGCAGGCACTTGCTCTTCAGCCCAAATTCAGGTACCCTCCGAACAGCATGAAACTAGTGATTTTTCATCCAGCTCTGCGAAAGAAGGAGCATCCTACTGATGGGGCCGAGCCCCACTACTTGTCTCGGTGGCCAAGGCTAGATTCCTCCTGCAGAACTAGGAGGAGAAGGAATTGTTGCCACCTCAGCAGCATGCAATCCCGGGAATACAAAGGGGATTCCCATTGTCATTGTCTTCATCTGCAGCTGATCATCACCAGCACTAGCAAGGCAGTAGCTTGCGCAGTTATCTCCACAGCGGGCAATGTCACAACCCGACCAACAGCACAAACTACTACCTCAGCCAGGGCCCTGGTGCTCCCGACCCCTTCTGAAGGGGGAAACAAGCAGGCAGACAACACAGCAGCGACAAATGAAATTAGAGGGAAAAACAGAAGAAAGATAAAAGGGCTCTGAGGTCTTTTGATGATCCTCGTCTCCTTTATCTGCTGCAGACATCGAGCAGACTCCTCTCGCCAGACTGTGAAAAGCAAAGGGAAACCCCGCCCAGCTCCCTCCCCAGATTTGCCCTTTTCCTTGCATGACCTGAAACCGACGGGAAGAGCTTCATTTATCAGATACATTACAGACCCCAGCTGGTACAGTAAAGATCACGTTTAATTTCAAACAGCCACAGTTNCGCCGTGCGGGCGCCGCGGCTCCGTCCGCCCGCCCGTCCCTCGCCGCCGCCGCCCGTGTGTCCGGCTGAGCCATAGAGACCGCGCAGCGCGGGGGGAGCGCGGGGCGATCCGCGCCACGTGACCGGGCATGTCACTCACCCGGCCGCCGCCATCTTGTGGAGGGAGGGGGAGCGCTGCCCCCGACGAGCGCCCAAGATGGCGCGGGCGGCGAGGGCGCGCTCCCCACAGACGGGGGCGCTGCGCTCTCCGGGGCACGGCTGGGCCGCATCTCCCGCTCCCGAAACGCCGCGGCCGGAGCGGGGCCCACGGAAGGCGCAGNCAAACAGCCACAGTCCCGAAAGCCTGTAACAGATGGGGCGGGGAGGGGAAGCAGAAGCAGGGAGGGAAGGAAGAAAGGCGAAGAGCCGGGGGGGCAGAAGGGGGGAGAGAAACACAGCCGAAAGACATCCCCCNGCCCAAGATGGCGCGGGCGGCGAGGGCGCGCTCCCCACAGACGGGGGCGCTGCGCTCTCCGGGGCACGGCTGGGCCGCATCTCCCGCTCCCGAAACGCCGCGGCCGGAGCGGGGCCCACGGAAGGCGCAGGCGGGGCGGGTGGGAGCAGCGGACTCAGCTAGAACCAGCAGCGGCCCGGCGGGGCAGGAGACGCGCCACCGGGCTGCCACCGCACGGGCCGCTTTGGGGCAGGGATTTTTAACGCCTCAGCCCGAGAGGCACAGCGGGCACGGGCTACCAGGGTACATACAGCACCTTCCTTGGCACCGGACTTTTAATTTGGAAGCTCTTTTCTTTCTAAATGTAAATAGATTCCATGACGATTATTCCACAGAAACCGACCTTAAAGAAACTCACTGTGAAGCTCATTACAGATTCACGAAGGTTATAAATACTAACGTTCTTATTGTTCTATCTGTCCTTCACAACCAACACATCTATGAAGAAATCTATTGAAAAAACAGTTACCGGCACACTAGGGGGATTAGACTGGAAAAGTTTAAAAAAATTAAAATGTGTTGTTGTGTTTACAACAACTGTATTAACAGCAGTGGTGCAGAATATGGAAACAGGAATACAGACAATAGTCTTGAAGTTTCTAATGTAAAAATCTATCTACAACATGGGTTAAGAAGGAAATGCAAAGCCTTTTATGACAACTTGGAACACATTTGCAATTGATAAATTCGCACGGAAAGGAGCCAAAACATTGCCACCTTAGAGACAAAGATAAAATACATTACAACTGGGTAGTTCCCCCTTTTTGAAGTAGCTACATATATGAAGCATCAGGCACAATCAGATCACTGATCACTTGTTTAAAACACATTTAAACCAGTGACATTCTGTTGAAGAAAAGATGCTACGAGATTGTGTATGATGAGGTGATCCTGAAGTTCATGTGGTTTTGATAGCGCATGGCACATTAAAGAACATTCTACAGCTGAGAAAATGGAAGCATCCAGTAACTCAGTGTCCTTTACTTCTGCTTCTGAAAGGGAGGGACTGTCTGATCCCCTCCAGACTGCTTTCTCTCAATTCCCGTTTTCTTCCATAAATCCGTATTTCTCACAGAGTGAGACTTAATTGTATTTTTGAGGTCAACTAAGGAGAGGCAAAGTATTAAACTATGGATGCAGCAAGGAAATGTATGCTGCGTTCCTACTCAGTTAAGTTGGTGTAGACATAAAAACCCAGTTCTGAAAAAGAAACACAATTTAAAATTGGGATATTTAAGTGTTTATTTAAAAGAAAAAGCAGAAGCTAGATATTGTCATACTTTTTTCCTATTGAATAATCAGATTTAAGTATACTACAAAATATATTAGCAGTGGAAAAAATCCTCCAAACTTAGAATATAGAAGTTTTTATTTAATTCTGTGTTAATTTTTACCTTTCTGTTTAATGTGCTCCCTTCTATTCTAAGGCCACCTCATCTATAATGTAAAGCAACTTTTACACAAGACTGTTAGTATTTCACATCTCAATGACTTATTTTCCTGAATTAAAGTATCTTTTATATTTGTTAATTAACAGACTGAAATCCATGTTAACATCATGAGAATATTTAGAAAGTTTCTTAGACAAGGAGTTAGCAATTGCTATGTGAAGAAAATCAGCACTTCTAGGTGAAAGTAAAATGTAAATTCAAACCACATCATTTGGATAAATTATTATAAGAAGGGGAAATAACTGTAGAGTACTGTTTCTTTTTGGAGTTTGGTAAGTTAAATAATTGAAATATTTGTCATTTATCATGTCTAAACAGAAACTGTTTTTTAAAACTGTTGTTGGATATCAGTACAAACTACTGGCAGATACTCAGCATGCATCACAGTTTATTGTATGGTAAATCAGAAGACCTACACATTTTTTGACTTACATTTGTGTAAAAAGTCCAAGTTCTATTACAGTAGATCCTGGAAAGCAATGAAAAATTACCTAGAAGGTTAGGAAATAAGCAAGGCTGCAGCTGGATACAGGCACCAATCTGCAAGCTTTCAATCCCTGATGTTTGTTGGAACCACCCACCTTGCTGATTCATGCCATAATGCAAAGCTCTGAAAGATTTTGAGGATGGGAGCCCCAGTTACCTTGAGTAATTCAAGTTTTTTTTACCAAGAGTGTAGATGTGCAGGGACTTTCAAAGAACTCATGTTTACTGGCAAGTATTTTTTCATTTTCCTAAATAAGAAATTCAAATGCCAAAAAGAATTCAGGCACCCAAGTGGATGGTATCAGAAATAACTGTAACCTTGCTGATCTGAAACACTTGTGAAAAAAGCAGCAGTTAAATGTAATATATAAATATAAATATAAATGTAATATATAAAACAATCAGAAAAATTATCTGATGAGTGTACAAAAGTGTAGCAGTAATGGAAATGTTTAGTTCTGTTTACTGAGTTTATGAAGACAGTAACATCATGAACTCATCCAGACTGGGAAACCAATGGAAAACCAAGATGGATCAGTAGCAGGGAGAATTTAAGGCTGAAAAAGAGCTCAGCTTTGTACACTAACAGTAACTGTAGATCTCTTCACTCTTCACGTAATTATTTAGAATAATGCCATGACTACATGCAAGTCACAGGATGTTGTCCCTTGCAGACACAGGGTATATGACAGATAAATATTTGAACATTATCACCACTCAGGAAAAAACCAGGCAAGCCTTACAGCAAGCCCTTAGAAAGAATACGTAAAAACACAAAAGGCAAACAAACAAAAGCCACAAAGAAGATGCTCTTAGGGGAACTCAAAAAAACTGTAGCACCATCAACACACTGCAATAGCAAAGTCAACTGCTTTTACTGTGACTCATCTTCTCCATTTTGAAATGTCTAAGGTAAACTAAAAAACCACCATGAAACACCAGATGCCTAAGGCTAAGGAAGTTACCCTATGCTCTGGTAGCAAGAACTGTCACTTCCACATCGTAACTTAGATGACCTTTCAGGATGGAATGACTCTACTGCCAGGGTTGCCTATTTTGTCTTCCCTGACTGCAAATGAAAGCCAGGCTAGTTAATCTTGTGGTAGACCTCAAAATTTTAGTTACCTAAATCTCAGAAGAGAAATCCAACTTGTGCATCTCAAAGCAGATGCTCCATACTGCCTCTCCTAATTTTGATTACAGGAGGAATCACTTTCAGGAAGTCAGAAGTGACTTCTATTTAATAATGACTTAAATAAATAAGAAACTACATTTTANTGTAAAAAGTCCAAGTTCTATTACAGTAGATCCTGGAAAGCAATGAAAAATTACCTAGAAGGTTAGGAAATAAGCAAGGCTGCAGCTGGATACAGGCACCAATCTGCAAGCTTTCAATCCCTGATGTTTGTTGGAACCACCCACCTTGCTGATTCATGCCATAATGCAAAGCTCTGAAAGATTTTGAGGATGGGCGCCCCAGTTACCTTGAGTAATTCAAGTTTTTTTTACCAAGAGTGTAGATGTGCAGGGACTTTCAAAGAACTCATGTTTACTGGCAAGTATTTTTTCATTTTCCTAAATAAGAAATTCAAATGCCAAAAAGAATTCAGGCACCCAAGTGGATGGTATCAGAAATAACTGTAACCTTGCTGATCTGAAACACTTGTGAAAAAAGCAGCAGTTAAATGTAATATATAAATATAAATATAAATGTAATATATAAAACAATCAGAAAAATTATCTGATGAGTGTACAAAAGTGTAGCAGTAATGGAAATGTTTAGTTCTGTTTACTGAGTTTATGAAGACAGTAACATCATGAACTCATCCAGACTGGGAAACCAATGGAAAACCAAGATGGATCAGTAGCAGGGAGAATTTAAGGCTGAAAAAGAGCTCAGCTTTGTACACTAACAGTAACTGTAGATCTCTTCACTCTTCATGTAATTATTTAGAATAATGCCATGACTACATGCAAGTCACAGGATGTTGTCCCTTGCAGACACAGGGTATATGACAGATAAATATTTGAACATTATCACCACTCAGGAAAAAACCAGGCAAGCCTTACAGCAAGCCCTTAGAAAGAATACGTAAAAACACAAAAGGCAAACAAACAAAAGCCACAAAGAAGATGCTCTTAGGGGAACTCAAAAAAACTGTAGCACCATCAACACACTGCAATAGCAAAGTCAACTGCTTTTACTGTGACTCATCTTCTCCATTTTGAAATGTCTAAGGTAAACTAAAAAACCACCATGAAACACCAGATGCCTAAGGCTAAGGAAGTTACCCTATGCTCTGGTAGCAAGAACTGTCACTTCCACATCGTAACTTAGATGACCTTTCAGGATGGAATGACTCTACTGCCAGGGTTGCCTATTTTGTCTTGCCTGACTGCAAATGAAAGCCAGGCTAGTTAATCTTGTGGTAGACCTCAAAATTTTAGTTACCTAAATCTCAGAAGAGAAATCCAACTTGTGCATCTCAAAGCAGATGCTCCATACTGCCTCTCCTAATTTTGATTACAGGAGGAATCACTTTCAGGAAGTCAGAAGTGACTTCTATTTAATAATGACTTAAATAAATAAGAAACTACATTTTAAGTTTGATTTTGCATCTACATTAATCTCATTGAAAAGATTACTATTATTTCATTAACAATTTTTAAAATGTTTGTTTGCAATTAAATATAGTCTCATTAAGTCTGGTAACTTTTTAAAACTAGGGAATACATTTTACATAGCTAAGATTATATCACTCGTTAGATGCTAAATGGTTTTGTTTGAAAACATCTGAGTACATTTTTTGATAACTTAACACTTCATTAGGTTGACAAGAGGTCTGTTTGGATTCAAAGTACAATGATATGAAAAATGGCATTCAAAATAATTCTTAGATTGAGCTCTTTTAAATGTATTGAATACATCCATTTTGTTAACAAAGAGTACAGAACTGATTGTTTCTGGCTGCCACTGCCTTCAGCTTTTAGAGAGAGCAGATTTTACCTTCACAGGTCTATCCTGTGTATGGATGAGGGGGAAAAAAAGGCAGAACCTTTTCAATTCCTAACCCATTTCCAAGTTTGACCTAGTTGTTTGAATTGAGTTGGTTAAAGTGATATTAAAATGCAAGAAAGAGCTACTACTACTAGTAGACTGAAGTTTAGCACTTCCAAAACTTCCTTCCCACTCTGAATCTATAAAGAGGGAGGGGCTCATGCTACTTCATTAGTTCAGTGCATTCTCTTTGAGACTCTGGCAACAAAACTGCTTAAAATTTTAAGACAGTATAGTGCATACAGGTGTAACAGACATTATTAATTTTGTATTTTGAGAGAAAATATTCAATTTAAATAAGTCTGTTCTAAGATAAATGTTCATCTTTCCTCATTTGTTCTAGGGCAGTGCTTTGTGTAGACTCTGGAGCTCATTTTAGTGGTAAGGTATAATGCTGTATAATGCTTCGCCAAGCCCAGAGGCATGAACAGATGTTCAGTAAGTAGATCTGCAAGTAATAGTTGTGATGTACTCCAGAAACCACTTTGTACATGTACATCCCAGCAGTACTGTGCACTTAATATTCCTGTCCCCTTCCATGTTTTCTCATGACAGAGGTTGATCAAAACCAGACTGCTCTCTGTGCTCTCTCTGAATTGGTGGGAATCCACTTTTGGCTGCCTCTTTTCTATGCAGCCTCTCAGCCCCAGCCCCCATGACCAGATATTGGTCTGTGATGTGATGGGGGACAGAAGCATGAGTCTTCTGGCAAGGAAGCCAGAAACATAAGCAATTCCTTGGCAACTTTAATTGTTCTAAGTAAGAAATAGTTAACATTAAAAACATCAGACTGTGTGATACCAGGTTTCAAGTTTCCAGCTGCTGCAGCCTCATGAATTTCTGCAGTCTTCAAGCAGCTTCAGCTTCAGAATACCACTGGAAACTCGTGTCAAGTCTAAGGCAGATATTTTATGCACAGAGAGCAGTAAGAATGATTCCAGTTTGAAGATCAGGGTCTTCAGTAACAAAACTGAAGATGCCAGATACCTGACTTCCAAAGGCTTTCATTTCTGATTTAATTATTGGCAATCTCTTCTGAAAACAAAACAGACCAAGGAGCCGATGCCTTTCAGTATGTTTCAGCATCACAATATTTTTGATTGAAGAAAAATACGGTAGCTGTACTTAACTCATTTTTTTCCATAAGGAACACATTTTAGGTGAAAAGAGAACTATACTGCTGATAAATGAGATTACTTATGAAGTAAGTTCTTAAGACAGGCATCTGGATCACCAGTGGAAATAAATGTGTTAACATGAAGAAAGAGAAGCTTATCAAACTTATTATAAAAATAAGCTTATCTGAGAGTTCCTCTGAACATAGATAATAAAGTAGATTCAAGCAATGAATAGTTTCAGCTCTTGCTAGTGAAGTCCTTTACTAACACAGCAAACACACAGGTAAATCTTATCCTTTTTATCAGTTGTTTCATAATCAAGACATAAATTCTTAAATAAGGAGCTTAGAAAAAGAAGAATCAGTTTTTAGCATGTTACTCTGATAGACACAAGGACATCACAAAGATGATCTCAAAAATGCTGAGTTTACTCAGATTACTTCTTTAAATACCAGGAAGAAATTCTTCAGGCCCAGTCAATTTGACAACATGTAACTATTTTCTCTCCTGTTTCCCTTTTTCTAGGCAAGCTTCTTCAATCTTTGTTACTCGTATCAATTGCAATAGACTGGCAAATCAGTAGATTTCTAATGTTTTTGATCAGCCATCACCATAACAAACCAAAAAAATTCAACACACAAATTGCAGCTCTGAACCAAACACCATCACCTGTGTAAACACCCACAGCCTTTTAGGTAGTCAGCACTTTTGTTAATACAAACCTTTTACTACTTATGCATTTATTCTCTGTTAGCTGACACACGTATTTATTTTCATCCCTATCTATTAATACTCATCTTTGGTGGTATCTAACTTTCCATCTTTCATAGGCCTCCCTCCACTGTTTGAAGTTGATGAAATTCCTTGTTTAACTGAGCTGGTCTCATTACAGCTTGTCTGGCACATACTTTCAGTCATGACCTTCCCATCTCCAGAAACTGTATTATCTCCTCAGTTTCTTCTCTTACTTCAGAGTTGTCTTCTTAGATCTTCTTCTCTTCTCTCTTCTGAGATCTTACTTATCAGTTTTTTGTGGTCTGCCTCCTTCAAGTCCAGTCATTTTTATTTTGATGTTCTCTCCCCCAAGAATTGTGAATATTTAATTTCACTTTCTTTCTTACACAAGTTGTCTTAAACCACCTGTCCAATACTTTGTTCACTTGCTGCTGCTGTAGTCATTCTTGATCCCAGCAACTGGTTCCTAGTGAGTATAATGTTGTCTGTCCTAAATTAGACAGCAGTCAGATACTTTGAATAGGACATAAATCTGAACACTACAATTCAGCTACGAATTCTAAAGAGCATCTACTTTCCAATGAAATCTGTGTTCTACACTGACAATTATTTTTATTTGACTTGTACTTACCTTAAGATACAAAATGTTGTCTAGACAAAAGAGTCCCTGCCTCCAAAAGTTACAACTGAAGCACACACAGAGAAGTACATACAAAAAGCACTGTCAGAAGGTAGGGGTGAAAAATCCAGGGAGAAAATAAGCTTTTCTTGGGGAATAAAAATATCATACCAATATTTTGCTGATAGTTAAATAGTTTTCACCTACAGATACAGACAATGTCTGTGCACTATTTCAGATTGCAATTCACACAAAACCTACACACTAGAGCTGCCTTATTTGGAACTGACACACCCCACTCTAAGCTGTTCTACTGGGCCTGTAGCAGCAGCACAGTCAGAATGTAAACTGCTCACTCACAAGGCAGCTGTGCACAGCAATTTCTTCTCATGTAGAGCCTCACCTTATTCAGGAGGACCAAAGCTGAAGGTTGTCTACCCATACAGAAAATGAGTAGCTAGCTGCAAACGTGAGGTGAATAACTAGTGAAGAGACACAGAACTCTAAACGAGTTTCTGTAAAATATACTGATGACTAGTACTTGTGTTTGCCATTGTGAGGAAAAGAAAGGCATTAGCCTCACTAAAATTATCTTGCCTGAAGAATTCAAGTCCAGCTATGAGAAGATTTGCTCTTTGGCAAGAAGAAACAACTCAAACTGGGTAAAAAAAGAACCCCATCTGCAGAGTACAATGATAAACTACTCAAGTTTCACAGACATATTCTTATTTACTCTTGAAAATAACTAACAGTGACCATGTGTGTCATGTAGTTTAATGTCCAGTAACATTCCACAGTTCACCAATAAAGCAGGTGGAGAAGTAGGCTCATGTATGAGGGAACAAAACAGATGTCCAGTTAGATAACCATCTCTGATGATAAGCAAATAACTACTGTAGGTTACTTCTAGGAATAAGACTTTCTATAAAAATTTCCCAGCTTGAGACATCTGTTCTTTTTTCAACATCAGTTACTACGCAATCTTAAATCCTCATGTACATTAAGGCAATGGTCATGGCACTGAGATGTACAGGTTTTCCCAAGTAATCCAAAGTCTTGATATGAACATGCTGATAATCTAATAATTTCCTCTTTAGATTCCCATCCACGTCTTTTTTTAAAGTTGTGAACAACAAGGAAAAAGGTGAAGATTGTGGTTCCATTTAATAAGCAATTAATGCTTATTTTTAACTTCCAGCTGACACATTTCTATACAGTCAGCTTTACCACTTTTCTAGCTGACTTCAGTGACACACTGCAGACCCCATCCTGAAAATGTCCACAGGTTTTAATTCTCATGACTGAGCAACCCTACAGACTTGAAATTAACTTGGACATGGGTCTACTCAACAGGTAATGTTAAATTAATTCAATTTCTTCTAGAACAGGATTTACCTTGCTAGAAACATGTAAAAATGTGAAATTTAAATATTCAAAAATGCTGCTTGCCTCAAAGAAGCCCTAAGAATGCTTAGCAAAAAGTACAAATAGAAAAAAGAAATTGATATTTCAAGTTGGAAGAAATATTTGAGTGTTGGACAAGAAGGCACAGTAAAGGGAATAATTTTTGTTCACAGACAAAATTATTCAATGAAAACATTTTCTAAGCTAAGTCGCTTTGTTGTCAGTTTCCAAACTATTTCTACAAAATACAAAAAAGCAGCTTTAATATGGTCAACCTCAGACTGCATGTCCAAAACATGCCTCAAATAGCACAGGTATTATTAATTTTGTAATTAAGAGGAAAGGATGGTAAGTTAGCTCATTGGTTTATTTCAAAACCTTTTGAAGATTAACATTCATAGGTGTAAAGCAGTCTAAGGTCTAGAGCCAAGAAAGACTCATGCACCCTTTTTTGAATTACAGATAAAGATTTGCCTCAATGGACAAATGCATCTGTACTATCACTAAAAAATCCATTTGAAACTAATTAGAAACAAATTCACCCATAGCTTAGACTGCACACCGATACAGTCCAAAACAAATTAATTCCCTTCTTTCCTGTCCTACAGTTTGTTTCTTTAATGACCTCAACTTATCTTCCACTAATTAGGAGAGCAGTTGTTAGGTTTTCACTTCCAGAGTATGGATGATGCTGTTACTTTTATGTAAGATCCAGTTCTGGAGTATACTGGAACTGCTCCTCCAGAGAAGGTATTTTGACATAAATTCTATTAACAAGAAACATTTGTTTCCTTAATGTAAACTGTATTCTCTTAAAACTATTCAGGTTTGACAATTAAGTCCCATGCAACTTTGGTCACAGAAATGTGCAAGGTCTTGAAGCCTCTTTAATATTTACCATATTTTGAAACAGAAAGCTTTTAAGAGGACCATAAACTGGAAACTTGTGGGAGCAAGCTGTCCAAAGAACTGCCTGGAGAACATTATTCATGTAGGGTAACCCTGACCAGTTTATCACACCTTCAGCTTGAAGCTTCTACAACTTTTACACCTATTCACATGTACCAATCAGTGTTCCTTTAGCGAGGAATGTGCAAAGCAAACAGATGTAATACCATTTCTTATGCATGACAATTTTTTAATATCTACAAAAGACTTGAAGAAACAAAACCCTAAAGGTAAGCTCTGTAATCCATAGAAAGGCACCTGTCTTTTTTTTGNTTTTTTTGTTTGTTTGGTATTTTTGTTTTTACATTTGGCCTTTGTGCTTTCACATCACAGATTAAAAATGTGAATACAGGTGAAACATTATTGAAATCAAAATGCATTAAATAAGAGTTTAAATCCTAGATCACAAAACTTTAAAAACAATACTATTAAAAGTAGTTTGCTTCAATCGTGTAATATGTTAAAGTGAAACAAATTCATATTTACTTAATGACAAATTTTACTGCATTTCTAACCGAGTAACTATCTTCAAAAATACACTTCTCATGGTTTTTATCAGACACAGTTTATAATTAAAAGATTAGAACAATTTGATTGAGTTGAAAAGACATTACAAAATAAAACAAAATTATTGAACAAAATATTACAGCCAAGTAATTGATATTTGAACTTGCCTTTCCTGGGTCATGATTCAAAGACTTGAATTATTATTCAATATATTCAATATATTACTTGCCAAGAAGGTCAAAAAAGGCTAACAACTCTCAAATATGTTTGCTTTCTTTTTAAAGCAAGGCTGCAACTGCAAAAATGGATAGAGTTAAGTAGAACAAACATATTGAAACAAATTTATTATGAAGTGAGGTATGGTAGTGTTGAAGTGCTACAGTGGATTTGTGCATATTCAAACTTATTTCAGGTCAACTACTCTGAAGTTTGAGATCAGCAGACCATGACCGCTTGATTCAATCTTTTGTTACAAGACCCTTTGCGGATGTCCAATGGCCACAAAGAAGATACATTCAATTAAGCAAAAATTAACATGATCAGATATGAATGAGCATATCTGGCAATTTGGAAGGCAAATTGTAAGTAAAAATGCAAGCATACAACTTATTCGTAATAAATACATTTTCAAGCATTTGACATTATCAATATTTTTAAAAGAATTTAAATAATAAATGCAACTATTTTATACATAACTGTACCATTTATTATACACACAAGTATATCAGTTCCCTTTGTTTACAAAGGCTGGTTACAGATATATGGAATGTTACAGTACCATCTTGCATAAAATTTTAGTACAATTCGTACTTCAAAAAAGGGTGCAAAACACCAGCCTAATAAATCTGACTGAATTGAAATATTTTTAATTACATCATTAACACATACACAACAAGCTGTACATAAGCCCACTTTTCAATCACCACTTCAAGATACTGTAGCAAGTACATTAGATTATAAATGATTCCAACTAGTCAGTTAAATTTTTTAAAGGTTTGCACTGCTACTCACTCTGGAACCTTTGAGATAAAGCCTGTATTTACGACTTAATGAGCTCTTGTTAGTACAGTTAAGAGGCAGTCAGCACTGGTTGCCAAAGTACTAGTCACAAGAGATTTCCTCAGAGAAACTTCACCCAGGAGCAAACATTTTTGGATATTCCCTTCAAGAATAAAAAAGAAGTTTTATGGGGTCAAGACTCTCCATTCTCTACCTTGGCTGTTGGTGGATGCATGAAGTCCTTAAAGGGAACCAGTGCCTCCTTCAAAGCAGAGCACACTTCTGAGGATGAGCAGGTGATACATTCTACTAGAGTCGGGTACAAGGCAATAACTTGTGCCCATGTGCTAGAATCAACTGCAGGGAAGAAAAGAACAGACTGAATCACTCACCACTGCCCAAATGCTGACAACAGATTTTTTCCAAAACCTCTAAGTAATGGCAGATTCACAGTGTGCCTAAACATAGGTACTTCATGCTATACAGACACTATGGCATCTACGCAGGGCACTCAGATACGGGCCAGGAGATCTGCAGCAGAACTATTTGTTTTTTCAGCTGCAGCCAGAGGCCACATGGGATAATATCCTTAAAGTGGTGCTACATACCTGTGTTTCTACATATGAGTATTCACTGTGTCTTTGGGATGAAGAACTGACAAATTTAAGATAATACTTCTATTCAATCTGTAATACATATGTGTTTTCTGCCTGCTTTTCTCAGCTACTGACAGAAAATTGAACTGGATGGACATTTCCCTTTGGAAAATTGTCATTAATAAGATTTTCTATTGATTTCAGATCATTTCAGATTACAAGAGCTATAGAAAGCAACACTTTCTGGACAAAGACAAAAATATCCATGGTAAAGTTTTGTTAGTCCAACAAGTAAAATTAAACATTGTAGCATAATTCTTATTATAATGTCATTTCCTTGCTTATTTCTGTTTTAGTTCTGATTTCAAAAGAGAACAAACCCTTGGCTTCAGACAACATTAATAATTATCTTAAATAAATAAAATTATTAAAAGGGAGAAGAAGTGGGAGTGAAATGATTTTGTAATGTGTCCAATTTCTCTTTCTAAGAAAGTGTGTGGGAGGTTTAACAAGCACTGCTATGTATGGACCAAGGGAAGAATGTCTCTCATTGCAGGAAAAGGGATGTGGGGAACAGTCCAGCTGAGTTGGCTTCTCTACCCCTCTAAAAGGAAGAGCCACCAAAGCAGCACTTCAGTTAGCTTCAGGGTTAGTCTTTATGCAGCCATAGTTCTCCATGCATACTGCAGGTGCAGCTTACAGGAGGAACAGGATAGGTAATTATAAATGAAGTTGAGGTCTTTCATTTGATTCAGCCTTTTAAATACATGTCAACCATTTACTCAGGCATCAGTGAGCTAAGCTCAGTCCAGGGGACAGAAAATAATAGTGCAGGGAGAGAGGGGAAAGCAAGACCACGAGTGTAAGTATCTACCAGCCTGTCCATGCATTTAACTTGTACACCCCTTTAAATGCAGAGTGCACCTATGTGAACATGAGCCATAGCAACCTAAAAAGGTACCATGAGAAGGAAAAAAGGATCTAGCCAGGTTTCATATATTTAAGAATTCCATTAATATTTTATGGAACAGAGTTTTTTCTTTGTTCTCAGAAGACACCAAACTTTATCTAATAAAATATACCATAAATTGAAGTTTTCTCTTTTATTAAACATATCTTAGGTCCTTATATTTTTAGTCAAACTGGAAAAACTTTGTGGGGTTTCTTGCCATCTACCTGTCACCTACATATACAAAGAATTACAGAATACTGACTCTTACAGAGTACAGTCTTCTTTCAAATTTCTGTGAAAACTACTAAAGGAAATAATAAATACATCTCTGGGGCAGATATAATGTTATCTTGTTTGGAACCATGTTATTTAACAATAACTTACCATTTTCAGGTTGAGTCTTTTTAAGTGAATCTATGAGAGTACTGACAGCTTTTAAAACAAATATGATTTCTGTTACTTGCTGCCTACAAATAAAAAAATGCAAACAGTCAACTACTCATTTTTGTTTCAAGAATGTAAGTATTTTTTATAGAAAAAGTTTCCCACTATCATTGCTGTTATCTCATCTGAGACAGCTTTGACTTTGATACTGGAAACAGTAACACCATACAAATCTCAAACTGAAAACACTCATATCAAAGTACATGATAAGGCTAACATAAAGATAATAAATTTCCATATTTGTGATCAAAACCTTCAAAAGTGAAGTGAATTTCAAGTAAGTTCCCATTTCAAATAATTTCTTAATTTTTTCCATTTCAAGAACAATTACTTGAGTAATGATTCACAATATTGCTGTTTGGATGTTTTATTTTTGAGGAGATTCTACTCACCTCTCAATTTAGAAACTACACATAGCTCTACTGGGAATAAAAGGAAATCAGATTTCAGAAGTATAATGCTAGAGATATCAGAAACATTGTTTCAGTAACTGAAAACTGTTGTAACAGCACAGAATATGATCACTGTTACTTAAAGGTTTTTCAAAAAATTGGGTACCAGCATTTTCTTTCAAATATCTTCCCCATAAACATTTCCCTGCCTTTTAAATTTCATTCTCTCCCACCCTCTTCATTTTTTTCATGACTAAGTGATATTTTGAATGCAAACTTCTCTCATAAAGTCATAGTAATACTTTTATTTTCTAAAGACAACGAACATACCGTGGAAGAGGACATTTGCCACTCAATCTCTCATCTTCTATGTAGCGATGCAATACATCCTGTGACCTTTTCAAGAGCACAGAAAGTGCCATTCTAGAGATGTAGCCTTCTTGAGGAGTTGTGACTTTGTTACTGAATGAAAACTGGAGCAGTGTTTCAAAACACACCTTAGAAAACTCCTCTCTCATTCGAATATCTATTTCAGCTTCTGTCAAAGTAAAATGATGCATTTCAATTGTGCATGATGCTGCATTTCAGTCTGTTTATTATATGCTGACAAAAGGTTATCACTCCTCTAGTATTAAAAAATATTAACAGTGATAAGAACAAAGTATTAAGTATACATTCTAAGAAAAAAATGTGCAAAAATCAAAATAGTTCTGAACATAAGAGATGAATTATGACACATTCTCAGTAACACGTCACATACCTGACATTGCTTTAATTATAAAATACATTAAATCATCTAAAAACAGCAAACAATCCTACATCACAAATACTCCTATTGTACAATTTAAGTATTTTTCTACATAATGGCTTATGTCCATTTTTTTAATCTTTCCAAAAAGCCCTACAAATGTTTTTTCTTAAAGGCAGAGAGGTTATCTGGCTAGGTACACCATATAGTTACACTAAGGTCATTTAGGTTTTAAGAACAAGATGTCTTTCTTACAATTGTCTAAAATTATTATTAGAACTGGCACAAAGGAAAGTAAAATATGTAGAAAGTAACACTAGTACAATATTATATATGTTACTGTCCAAGCAGTAAGGAAGTAATTTCTAAAAAATTGCAACGAAATCTTGGTAACTTCCATAAAATAAAATTTATAAAAAAAGCTGGATATCAAACAGTCTATACTGAATACGTGCCAGGGAACTTCAAGTCTTTATCATAAGTACACTCAACATTTTAATTATTTTCTACTAGATTTAAACACTATAATTTTTGCCATTCAGGTACCATACCTGTAAAGGAGGACGACTGAGAATGTATTGAGCCTTTATTGAGCATAGTCATTATCTGACCAACAAATTCCTTAGGAATAAAATTAGCATATGGCAGTATCTCTGTGCTGATAAGCTGCACCACCTAAAATAAATTACATGTATTTATATTGGTTTTCTGAATACTAAAACTGTAAATCTAGTATGAAGAAACACTTAACAAGAAAGGCCTAATTAGACTTCCCAAAACCTTCTATTGCTAGCATTTAAAATTTTCAGATATGTCTGAAAGTATGGTCTTGCATGGGACATTAAACTTGAAATAAAAACCTTTCCCCTTGCCACTTTTGCCAGAGTTTCTGATCAGATTTCAAATGACATTTGAAGTATGTTCTTCAAGTCAAATTTATGGTTTGGAAAAGAAAATATCTAACATTCGGAATCTCTCTCTCCCTCAACCCCAATTCAAAACTCTATGACATTAACACACGTACCCATCCCTAACAATGTGACATCTGCAGAGTAGAATAAGCATGTTAATTATCTAAATGAGCTTAAGGCAATACACATTAACAGAAATGCTCTCTATCCTTGTCTTGATGCTCCCATTCAGGAACAAAATGGGTTTAGATCTCCATAAATTAATGCATTAGATTTGAGAGTTCTGCTCGCTGCAGGCAGAACTGCTGTCACATTTCATCCAGATATTTCTGTGTCCCAGCCACCCCTCTGGAAAGGTGACAGGTGATGAAACCACAGATACTGCCATGTCTTCTCTGCAACTCCTTTTGCTTTGTACCCTAATCTCTATTCTGCCACCTTTCTTTGTCCTGGAGTGAAAGAAGTCTCTCTTTACTTCAGGTATCATCTCCTAATTTTCTTCAGCCTTATGCAACCAAACTTTATCTCTTTACAATTACAACAATCTCTGTGCTGCACAAGCTACATATAATTTCTTCATTTATGCCAAAGTTTCTCAGTGTAGAGAACACATCTTAAGGGCTACAATGTCTAAGAAAAAATGACTTTTTGCTGACTGCCCTCTCAACACAGAAGGCACTCATTTCAGGTTTAGTTGTCAGCTTTCTTTGTGGTCTACAATTATCAGTGTAAATGATCAGCAATAACATAATAAATAAGGATACATAATGGGTTAGAGGCAGAAACACATTCTGGTTTAGCCAGTCTACACTGTTTTGAAGTTGAGATGACAAGAAGTAGTTTTTGGCGTCTCACTTCCTACTTTTTGCATCACCCTGAAGCAGCTGAATTCTGGACCTATGAATTTCCTGTCTTGTTTTCAAAAATAAAAACAATATCACAGAAAAAGTAATGAAAGGGTAACTTTTAAAGAAATTATTTCAGAACAAAATGCAACTTGTGAATGTCACTAACTCGTTCATTTCAACAGTATATTTGTTTTAGGCTCCTTACCTCAACATCAATACTCTCATTCTTCTGAAATTCTTGAATTGAGAGATTATCAGGAGGTGTACTAAAAATAAACATACTATGTTATACTTTAAATTTACAACATGTGTAAGGAGATAAGTAAGGGAAAGTGCATTACATTTACGGTTATTACATGCATCGAGTTGGTACTATGACATGGTAATGATTAATGATCACAAGGTCAGGTTGGATGGGGGCTTTGAGCAGCCTAGTCTTCTCACTCACCATGCCAGAAAAATACTTTTGAGTTTCAGTGATATATCTTTTTTTTTTTTTTAATTTTACATTTTCTCCTACATAAATGAAACATGTTTAATTAATGGGATATTACCATGTCCTTTTCTCCTGCTAACTGAAATGATGTATTTGTTCTCATTCTTAATGAATTTTATCAAAAGAAAACCTCATTTTATAAACAATAATTTTGAAGAAATTTAGAACTTTCTGGATTTCTTCCATTAGAGATATATATATGAATTTATTTTCAGAAATGTCCAAACCCTGTGGTGGGTAGTTCAGAGCTAAGTACATGCTCACAGGCAAGGCAGCTGACCAGGATAGGACTGTGGACCTGTGCCAATCTTGTCCTCATAAGGGTACTCATCTGGGCCTGTCTCCTCCATCCCATTGCCAAATTTTAATTAAAATTTAAGAGCCTTGAAGGTTTTGAAGTCTCATTCAAATCTGATTAGTTTAGCTGACAGATGTTTTGTTTTGCATGACTTATTTCTTCCAGTGCTCCTGTATGCTGCTGACAAAGACAAGTCAGATTTTTCTGAGATAGGCTTTTTTCCCATCTTCTGAATACTTAGCATAACACACTGAAAGATCAGTCTTCACACCTACAGCTATTTTTCAGTTTTGACAATTAGGAATGTATTATGTACCAGTGTCTCTGCTTGAAAAATAAATATATCTCTGCTCAAACAGACTTTATGCAGATAAAGTCTAGATCACTTTACTGTGAAATGGACACGTGTTATATGTATGACTAGAAAAAACACAAAGAATAAAATATGAAATTATTGTATTTATAATGGGTTGTGTATTAGGCAGTCAGGAAGTTTGGAATTTTATGCTGAAAACATAGAATAAAATAAAATATTAAGTAGCTATTCAGTCAGTACCTTTTCTAACACACAGAGTTGTCAAGCATGCAAAACCTTTAAACAGTAATGTAAGCTATTATGATGCACAGAAATGCAGGTCCTGTTGAAATACATGGGAAGATTTCAGTCTGACACTTCCTAATTTATGACTCACTTTCTGAGCTGAGGTTTACTTGAAAAGGGGTTAAGGCTTTTCTGCCCAGTCATCCATATCTGATCTACCTTACCTACTACAGATTATGGTACATATTTGTTCATGTAGCAGATTTTTCCCAAGTAAATAGATTTTTGCCCATATGGATACATCTATCTAGGGGCCAAATGCTTTGCTGTTCTGGCACAAAATATCCAAACTGTACCAGAGGCTCAAGAGCCAGGAAAGAGAAGAGTGTGATGCACCAACTTTCCTTAGTACAGAGCTCCCAGCCCGTGCCCACCGAACTGGGAGGGCTTCAGAGCCAAGAGCAAAGAGCCAACAAGCACCCGGAATCCTGCTGTGCACAGCACTCTGTTCAGAAGCATCTTTTGGGAAAATATTGATTTAATTCCCTCATGTGAGCATAGACTTTGCTCTAATAAATTACATATATATATATACACACATGTATTTGGTGAATTTTATTGTATATAATGGCTTGACATGCTTCCATGAAAGCCTCTGGGGAAGAGGAACAATATGAAATAATAAACAGACCGGCTTCTTACTGGAAGACAATTCTGTGTAAATTAAGTTATATGAAATGAATTAATTTTAAATGTCATCTTGATTTATGACAAAAATCAAGATTATTGAGTCTCCTCAGCTGCAGTTTGCTTTAAATTTTTTTTTTAAAGCTGAAACTTCTGTCTTGGAAGTTGTTAATGCTCTATGACAGTAACATTTTCCTTTTTCATTTACCTAGGCTTTCCTGGCTATATTTGAAATTTCCTGTTTTACAAAGCTGCAGAGATGATTTCTGCTGTGCTTTGTACTTTTTAAACATCAGTGAGTATCCCCTCTCATTTAGCCCCATAGCTGGCTTGAAATTCTGTTCCTATCCAAAAGACAGAGGTGGGACCATGCCAAGGAGGTTCACTGTTTTAAATACAGCTATTCACAGAGCTTTAATTTAAGGGTTCGAATTACAGTGACCTCTTGTCTAATCAATGCCAACTCAGTTTCAATGCCAGAAGTAATATTAGGCTATCTACACATACAATTTCTAGGACCAGGGTGACTAGAAGAGTTATGAGTTAGACTAGAAAAATGTTTGAAATACTGGTTAAAAATTTAGAACATCAGTGAAATAATTTCACTTTTCTACCCAATGTTCAGCCAGGTAGAAACTTGGAGAACATGCATACAAAAATAAGGCAATGTGCACCAGCATATTTAAACGAAAGCTAAAGGAAAAAACCTAATTGAATCTGTTATGCAGTGTTGCTAGGAGGACTGACTGCATTAAGGTATCTGTGAGTCTTACAGAGATGCAGATGTTTCATATTTAGAACCATCCCAGCAGTGCTAAGTCAGGCTTGGAGAACAAAGGTATGAAGAGGAGGTACAAAAGGAAGCCATTTACCTAGCTTTGCATAAAGCCTGAACAGAAAAGAGCAAAGAACATCTAGAACATTTAATAGTGGAAAATGTGGAGTATGAAAATGTGTCAAGACTGAAGGAAAAAGAGGAAGGGGACTTTGTGACATAACATTCCAGTTTCATTGCAACAAAGAGCTTAGGAAAAATTACAGAACGCCAGCATAAGAAAGTGAATTTTCAGTTCTAACCATATTGAGGTCTAAGAGTATATACCCAACTACTCCTGTCACAAGGGGTGACATGTTAGAGAATGCTAAAATCCAGATAATATGGTAATGGGGTTACTCTGTCTCGCTGTCAGCCTCTTGGGGAGTCAACTGAATAGCATTTCCCAAATTCTTTGTGCTTCAGAACCTTTTCAATCCATGCTGGCCTTAGTAAGATTTGTACACTCCTGCACCTAACTTAATAACCTCCCTGTCCTGTGTGACACATTTTCAAGCTGGAAAGCCACTGGCTAAAACCAATTCAAGTTTACAAGTCACAAATCTAATTGAAAGCACTCTCCTCTTCTCAGCTATGGCTTGGTTAATTGATTTTGGTGATATGGACAAAAATCCAAGTAGTACCAGAAGTTTTAAAAACCACAAATCATTGTTAATATAAATAAATCAGGAAACACACCCAAACCAGTTCTATACCACCTGGCTGGCCTTAAATAAAGGATTAATGTGGATAGTTGGGAAGTACATTCTCACTGCCCTCCCCTGCCACCTGAAGGATGACATGCATGTCAAATCAGCAATAAATTTTAGCTGCTACTTTCAAAACACTGAACAGATTCTCTCAAATTACCCTGGAATAAGGCCCCCACATATGTTTCCTGTTAGAATTTTAAAAATTGAAAGAACACACTAAATTTGAAAATTCTGAATTCAATTTCCTTACAAGTGGAAGAATAACAAATTTAAGAGACTAAGTAAACTGCAATTATAAACCACTAGAACACACAATTTAGCAAATTTCAAACCAAAAAGGACAGGTTGCCCTACTTGCCAAGAGTAATCTCATAGCATCTTGCACAGAGTGCAGAAAAGATTTTAGCAAAGGAAATCAGAAGAGAATTACCTCAATGTGGGGAACTTCCACAGCTATCTCTAGAGCCCTCCTTGCATCACAGCGAGAGAGACATGCTTCAGTAGCAATATGGGGAGGAGGAGGAGAATGAAGAGGATGAAGACAAGGAGAAATGACTGCTATTACTAATTGTCCTGACTACAGGCATGGGGAAGATGTATTCCCTCTCCAGCTTTAATGTTTTTTAGGAGCACAAGGCTCAGGCTGATAGAGAGAACAGAAAGGCTATCTATCTATCCTAAAGATACCAAGGGACAGGGCTCTAACTGTATGTAGGAAAACCATACACTTGGAAGGCAAACTGCTATTTAGAAAAAGATGAACATTAGGGAGGTAAAAAAAACCAACCTCAGACTTTCTGTAGCCACACAAAATACAACTACATAAGCAAAATTAATCTACTTACAACAAGCCTGGAAAGCACAATGATAGTGGCCATTAATTATACTAACAGGTCAAATTATCTTGCTGTAGCCATGTGGTTCTACAATACACCAAGCCTATTCTTAGTGCTTTAAATTAATTTAAACTTTAAATTTTCTAAGTGAAAAAAAAAGTTTCCTACACTTTTCTAAGGACACCTTTAATTATGATGAAAAAATTTTCTCTAAAACACATTTTGTATGTTAAATTATAGTATACACTCTGGTTGCTAAAGAGCCAAACCAGACTTAAGTCAAGGCAGACCTCGTAAGGCATCATAAATATTCACACAAATACTATTTTTCTTCTACCTCCAGAGAATATTTGCCCATATATGACAAATGACAAAAGGTATTAGAATTAACATAAAGAGTAATAGTTTCTAGCAAGCAACACATTAAGATGAAATTTCTCTGTTTGAAATAATATTCAAGTAATATATAAATCACTCACTGTAAATTAAACGTATTTGTTATAGACAAACAGATTTGGCCAAAAAGGTCATGCAGATGATAGTGGATTAGCCTGAATTACACCAAAGAGCCATGATAATTTTACTTCCCTGAATTTATGAAAAATTACTACCAAAAAACTGTAGCAGTACTGGTCTTATTCAGCTAAGAACATGCAAAATGGAAATCTTTAATTTGCTTTGCATCTATTTAGGAATAATTAAATTACAACAAATAGTAATATGTATTCCCAAAGCAACTTTTAAGTGAACATACATTCTTCTACAATAACCTGAAAAACCTTCATTTGAATTCTGTACACCCAACAGTGATATAGATTATAGGGTGTTAACTGATGTGGACTGCCTGTCTCAGAATGGAAGCAAGAATACTAACTGCAGCTGAAAAGAAAACCAAGCATGATACTGCAAAGATTATTTTACATTAAAGAAACAGTGAAGCATAAAATAAAAACTTGGATGATTGAAGTGTCCTTTAAGCCATTATGATGACCTTTTCTATTTTCAAGTCCTCCTACTTAATAGAATTTTCTTTCAAGTAAATGGAAATACAATAGGAAGGTTTTTCACCTGATTGCCATGTAACCCTATTGATGATATTCCAAACCCATTCATTATTACACACATTTTCACTAATGGATGTGTGTCTCTGAAATACATTTTCATTGATATTTTTGTTTCTCTTTGTTTGGTTTTTTTTTGTTTATTTTGGGCAAGCTACTATTTATCCATCATTAGTAAATACAGCTGTGTTTGGTTGCTGACTTTTGTGTATTTCAAAACTAAACACTTACAGCATATTAGTGTAAGGCACTGAAGAACCTTACTGTTTTCTGTTAAAAAGATTAGTTTGTTACTGAAAAGCAGGGAATTAAATTTTTCATGTTCCACCTTGTTCTTTATTCTAGAACACTATTAGATAAACTACTCCTAAAAGATGCCTGCCCACAGATGTGTACAAAAGATGGAAACTCCACACCACTCCTAAGTAATTATCTAAAATACCCAACCTTCCTTAGAATAAAAGGTTCCCTTAGTGTCTAACCTAGAAAATCTTTGCTGTACTGAAACAGGTTTTTACCCATTGCCAAGGGACAAAAAAATTCTTCTCTGAAGCAAGTTTTTATTATATATTGAAAATTTACAATGTTTTTCTAATGTTATAGTCTTTTGTTTGAACAAATTAATAGATCCAAGGCCAGGCTGGATGGGGATCTTAGCAACCTGGTCTAGTGGAGGGTGTCCTGCCCATGGCAGGGTGTTTGGAACTAGATGATGTTTCCAACTCAAACCATTCTATGATTCTATAATGAAATTGTCTGTCTCTGATCATTATTATTTTTCACTTCTGGACTTTCTCAGCCACCCCGTTGTAGATTGAGAATGTGTGCCATTCTTGAGAGGAATTTGTCCATCTTTATAGTCAGAAATATGACTATTTAGCTACACTTTTCATAAAGTATCATAAATAAAGTGTGCTTAATTATTAAGTGCAGTCAATTTATCTTAGCTAGAAACAAATACAACATAACTATGGGCTTCTAAGTGAACAGCAGTGTACGAAATAATTTTCAAAAATTCAGAGTAAGTGGAGTATTTCAAGAAGGAACTCAGGACAAATACATATAGATAATGCTGTCAATTAGAAAAATACCATTGCAACTTTGTTCAAAGTGAAGAGAGGAATAAATTGAGTAGGTATCAGCAATTCTTTATCAAATCTAGAGTAAACATCCTTGGGAGCCCATACAGAACTCCCTGTCCTGTTCAGAAAGACTGTGCCTTATACTGAGAATTCAGCTGAGCTCTTTCTTGCTCTTACACACCTTTTATTGAAGCTCTTTGTCCTACTTTCTAAAAGTACAGCTTTTTGAAGTAGACAGATTGGTTACCTTTCCTCCATCATTCATTAAAATATCTTTTATAAATCAAATAGATCTACTGACATATATAGCGAACAAATTACTTATGAATATTTCCTTTAAAAAATAAAAAAAAGGAAATCGTGTTTACCTTTTTGTGAATAAAAAGTCTTCAAAAGTATTTGCTAGCTCTGGCCACATACTGTCAAATTTTCCAGAAGATGCATGCTGCCTTGCAACAGGTAGTCCAATGGAGAGAACTTTGAGAAGAGAGGACACAGCTAGCTTCCATGTGCTTTCAGAAGGACACGAGTACTTCAGACTGAGAGGTATTCTGAGTGTCTGCAAAATGAAATTTATAGTTGCTCAGACATATCTAAGATAACAGCAAGTTTCTGCACCAGATCTCAAAGGACATTGTCATAGATTGCAGTACACGTCTCTATGTTTTCTGCTGGTATAGGAGATAGCATTTTACAAATGCAGTTCTGAAGATGATTTATCATATACCAGCTGGCTAAAGCATAGGTCTGTAGTCAAGTACAAGGTTAGAAGTCAGAATTGATCCATTGTCATTTACACTATCAAATCACATACTAATTTTCTTTTCTTGTATTGCCACCCACCATTTCTGCTAAGCCTGACATACCAAATGAGCTTTCCTAACACATAAGAGACTGCAGGCAGTCTGTTATCATAAGTGCATCCTGGAGAATTCAGTCCCTATAAAGCTATCCCAAGTGCCTCCACAGTAAAGAAGAAAAGCCTCATTGCATTTAAACTTCTCCTAGTAAAGTTGAATTTTAAAGACTGGAACATAAACACTAGAAGAAATCTGATCTTTATTGACTGTTAAACCACATGAAATTTGAAAGAACAATTAGTGAAATTCTAAGATAAAGGCTACAATACAACTCAAATGTAAAGCAGATGAAAACACAGTAAATTTTAAGTATTTTAGATAGAAAGTCATCTTTGATATCTATAAAACAAAGTAATTAACAAATTTTAAAACATTAGGCATATGACCTATTTACATGTCTATTCATTCCTTTTAGTATTGTTAGTCAAACCTTAGAACCTGATAGTAAGTTATCTTGGAAAACCAATTATTTATTTGACATTTCAAATACATAGAGACTAAATTCAGGTACTATATGTATGCACCAATGCCTTTAGTGCAGTCTCTAATTTGAGGAAAGATTCACTCTGGCTCTCACAAGGGAGTCAATTAAAATTAACTCTTTATGGCAAAAAATTATGACAGCTAGAATCTAACCCTAGAGATAAACAGAACATATTGGTCATATGTGTCAAATGTAACTCCAAAATCAACATGGGCTTCAGAGACATGAAAAATAAATTTAAAAGCATTCTCATATATCACAATTGACCATATTGTTATCAATTGCAAATCTTACAAAAAAGTGGCATTTCTACCAGTTTCACCAATCCCATTAAAATGAAAGTGGAAAACAACTGCATTAACTTTAAAATACAAATATTTAATTAATAACAGATTTCAAATAATATCATCTGATTTAAACACATTCAGGTTTCTAAATTTCTATACAGGAAAATCCTAATGTCAGCCAGGTCATTGCAAACAAGCTAGGTCAGATACATTCTTATTTTCCAGACTTCTGGAAAATATTATTTCAATTATTTACTAAAATTTTTTGCTGAAATGGAATGGTCAAAAAAAGTGAAGCATTTGACAATTTCACTTTAAAGGTATATTTGCTCACCTGTAACATTTCATAGCTGCATTGACACATGAAGTCATTAAAAGCAAATGAAAAGTAACAGAGCATACACCCCTGAAGTATATATGCTAGTCTACAGAAACTGGGCTTTGGCCTTCAATGCCATATTTACTAAGAGGCCTACTTACCACACTCGGGTGCATAACACTTTCAAAGATGAACATTTTGTGGCCTAACACATTTTTTAATTTTTATCTTAACACTGAAATACTGATGGCGACGTTACCCACCTAAGAACAATACATATAGACTAATGAATTGCTTTCCAGCTTCAAAAGAAATTATTCCCTGCTGCTCATCTTCATAAAATATCCATCTGTTTACTACAGCTTGAAGCTTCCCAGGAAGTGTTTGTTGACACTAGCTGAAAATAAAACTCATGATTTTTAATATAAGCTCATCAAATTCAGAGCACATGCAGGTCAAACTTTTACCTTAATAATGTTCTGAAGCACCTTCTCTGTTACCACAGCTTTATGGCAAGCTGTCTTTTGGTATAAGTCCACCACAACTTCCAATGATCTCTCTGCAAATGGTACATAATTCAATGCCACCCATTCCGCCTAGGGAAAGGAATTAGTAAATTACTAAATTATTTGTGAAAACATATTAATTAAGGAACAGAAAGTGTATGTTTTGCACTGAACTCTCAGTTTAATGCATGCAAGGTTTGCTAAGAATATGGTCCAAGCAACAAAACTGCAAATACAACGTAGTCTGGCTATGAAAATGTACTCTACATTGAAGTAAAGTACATTTAAGTAGGAGAAATGTTGCAGTCTAAGCAAGACAACTACATTAGGACAATCTTTAAGGAAATTTAACTCACCGGTGCAAATAGTTGTATCTAGTGTGATTCCATTGTGTTGCAGGACAAACAGAATAAGAAGAATTAATACATACATAATAGTTACCTCTTTGATTACACTGAATCAGATGTTCATGCTTAGTGAACAGCAGTGTACACAGATAAAAAGAATTATTGAACACTTTCCATTTCTTTACAGCACGTGCAATTCAAAAATCTGCAGCTTGAGGGAATTTTCTCCATTCAAAATTATTGTGTTTCTGTGTTAAATTTAGTATCTCTTGTAGGACAAATTATTTTAGATTAATTCATGTACAAATTCACACACATTTGTCTGGTGTCCAAGCCAGACCTTTCCTACATGAAGGAATACAAAGTATAAAAACAAAGAAAAATGCAGAAGGAGTAAAAGAAGATAACAAAAGCATGTAAAAAAACTTATTACACAATATGCAGTTAAGTTTTTACAGATTGAACAAATGCATCTTGTTGGACAACCTATATCTGAAGCTGAATTGGATTAACCAGCCAAGTGAAACGAGTGAGATTTCTAATTAATTACCTGATTATACTTTGCATTTGCAATGTGCTTTGTTTCCAGCTGTCCGTACTGTGGAGGCTTGCAGGAAAATTCTACAAAGGCCAGTAGTTGGTCAAAGATTGCAGGATACATTATCTGCATACCTTCTGAGCCCACACATATAGCCTTTATCAAAAGAAAATACAGAAGCTTAATATATATTTCTTGACTTTTGCTCTAACGTCTGCATCAGTACAAGGAACTCCTACAGAAAACTCCCCATATAAAACTATGCAAGAGTCATGCTGTATGAAAGATCTTGTATAGTTCCAATAGTTTAAGGAAAATAAATTTTGTTACTTTATTGGGCATATAGAGTTCAGTAAATATAGCTATCTCATCCAATAAAAGATAACTTTTCTTCACAAACTCTGCTTTGACTTGTCAGCAAAATAAAGCCTTATATAAGTCTTGT
Organism: Irena cyanogastra; assembly: GCA_013397155.1. Classification (NCBI taxonomy): domain Eukaryota; kingdom Metazoa; phylum Chordata; class Aves; order Passeriformes; family Irenidae; genus Irena; species Irena cyanogastra. Next base: position 51,673 of record VWZV01008127.1, on the reverse strand, counting down.
ATATAGAGCTCAGCCACATCTTCTTTAAGTTCTACTTCAATAAACATTTAAATCTCAGAAGTAAATCACAGAAGGCTTCAAAAAGTAGTTAAAGAGTGTCTTACAGAAAGGAATATAAATAAAAAGAGAATTATATGGTTTAGTATAGCTGAAACTCATAATCTTGCTTTAAAATGGAAAACATTTCAAGAACAGTGTACTTATACTACCAAAACACCCCAAGCCCCCTATACCATAGCAGTAAAAGACTAGAAGATGAATTCTAATGAGAAATGAAAAGCACAAAGAACAAACCAAAGGGTGTAAAATGGGCTCAACATATGGAAGCCTGTGAGAGATGCAAAGCTCCCTTCCATTCCCATGTTCTTCCGTTGCAATAATGTCCTTTGTTAGTGGAATCACATTATAAAATATATTTATCAAACTAGTCAGGGTTAAGTCTGAAAAATGCTAGGTTTTTCTCATGGTATTCAAACCATAAAGTTGTTCCACAACTTCAGAGAAAATCAGAACTGACCCAAGTCCTCCAGTAACAGCAAAGAACCTGATCCTAGATGCAAACTCAGAGCAATGTTTTGTTTCAGACTGCAAATATTTACATACTCTTCTTTAATGCTTCCACTAGCTTCTGTGTGTACTCCTGAGAGTATCAGTTGATTTCAAGAGAGGAAGAAGGTACTCTGACCTAAAGCAAAACCATCTGACCTATGGCCTTTGCTTCACATCAGCACTGGCTGGCTGCCTTGCCACGTGAACTGTACTGTGTTTACACAGCCAAGAGGAGCAACCACACAACTTCACAGAACTTACAGATGTCCAAAAATACTTTAATATTTTAGCAACTTCAATGCTGTTGTGTTAGTGGCATAACTATAGGTGGGATGGGAGGTTTGAGGTACCATCTTATGGAAGTCTGTATTTGCAAAGGCTTGTAACTGCCATGGTAACCCACTGACACTGGGAGTGGGGAAGGGGAGATGTCTCACTTTCTCATATAGAGTTATTGCTTTAGAAACCTCCAGCTAAAACATCTTGACAAGAACAAGAGTATAATAATGTGCAGTTTTTCCTGCACATGTTAAAAACTTTGGTAGCCCCTTCTTTGAAAAGCCCGAATGCCTGCAACCTTTGGAAACTAAGATCAGCTGAAAAAGGAGACTAAAAAACAGAAAAATATGAGATAAATAAATGGACTGATCAAATGGGAAAAACAGTATTTGGGCTGGACTGACCTGTTATCCTTCCTGGAAAAGGGAGGATAAAAAAGGGTCAAGCCTGACTGGAAAAGGATGAAAATGTAGTAGACATGACCGGTTTTAAAACTTCATGTTATTTATACACCCACATACAAAACTGAGATTTAATACCAACTTCACCAAACAATTGAAATTTAAACAAAATAATTCACTCCATAGCATTTCCATGGCAGGGATGGTTGGAACTAGATGATCTTTAAGGTTCCTTCCAACCCACGGCTTTTTATGATGCTATTCTTATACCTCTGTTTTCAAAATACATTAATGAATATCTGTTAAAACCATCAGCTAAAGGAATGGCTGCAAGGTAATGATTCTACCTTGCTTGTTTATGTTTGAGATTGATCAGCTCACACTAAGTGAAAGAGAAAACAAGACACTGAATTGCTGCTCATTGGGCAGCCACCATGTGTTCCATGAGCTAAATGGGGCAGGATCCTGCTGCCAGCAGCACAGGGGATATATGGCCATGTAGTTAAACAAGGTAGTCATAACATGAAAGCCCAAAGGGAATGAAGTCAGGTCATGTGGATATTTTAATTCTGGCATTTCCCAAGTAAGTTGTTTTTTGGGTTTGGTTTTTTTTTTAAGGGGGGGGTGTTTTTTTAAAAGTAGTGCTTAATATAAATGCATCATTTAATTCATTAGCAACTCTGCTTTTTTTGAATAAATAAGTTTTGTGAATGAGCACTGAATTTTGCAAGGAGATATTTTACAACTGCAAAAACAAAGAAGCAAGCAGTAATATTTTCTTTTTTTTGGCTTTCAGAGAAAGAGAACCTCATTTGTTGTTTATAGATTTACTTGCATGAAGGGTACTCTTTGAGCAAGAGTTCTATAGTAAGAATTTCTTAAGCAGAGATGCAGCATTTTCCTTAAATAACCGAATAATAAGAGGCAAAAATGTAGGTAATCTGCCAGAGAACCTTCTGTATTTTATGGTTCGTGTAAACTGTAAGTTCTCATAATCACTGTTCTTTCTAGACTGTTCATGGCACCACCTGGACATCATATGAAACACTGTGGGACTGCTCCTCCATCTCCATGTACAGACCTTCAGTATCAACATTAACAGTACTTCAGAATTAGATGGACAAGTAAATGGCTACAAACGCAGCACAACACTTAAGGTATTTCTGCAACCAAGCAAAAGCACATTTTATGAAGATTACACCATTCCTTTCAATGCAGAGCATCTATTTTGCAGGAGAAATGGAGACCTGATTGTTATAATACAACACATTGTGCAATTATAAATAATTTTTAACATCATATTTAAATCACCACACTGTAGTTCTACAGAGTAGAAGTAGGACACACTGTAGTTTACCTTTCATACACTAGAAGTTGCATTATTACCTTTTGTAAAACATCTAAAGCTGTAAGCACCGCTTCCTGTAAACTTGTCAAAACTGCTTCAGTGTAAGATGGGAGGATGAAAGGGGAAGCATCTGAACTGATTGGAACTGAAACAGCACCGTGCAAAATGACACCCAGCTTTTGGAGATCATCCATGCTGAAACCAGTTTTGATGTGTTGGTAAAGTGCTGGGAATATTTGAATTAAAGCTGTAAGAAAAGGCTGGCTGGGAATGAAAGTCAATTTATCACAAGTAATAGGAGGCCTTGTACTTTCTGATCCAATCTTATACCAGCTGTTCCAGGCTGCCCACCAAAGATTCAAATCTTCAATCTCATCTGTTATTACAGGAGGTTCAGATCCATTGTATCTTCCTATTTTTTCTCCTATGGAGTCAGTTCTCATGAATGATCTGCCAAGACTAGTGGCAGTAGTTGTCCCCACCACCAAAGGTACAGAAACATTGATGGCAGGTGGTGTCTCAGGCTTCTCAGAGTCTCGAACAGGAGAAACTATTTGTAGGATTTCCTGGAAGCTTTTCAGAGCAGCCAAGGAAACTTCATTATTTTTGCTAAGTGCTGCTGACTGGATGTGATCAAGAAGAACATCCCAGGCTTGGGAAAAGTCTCCTATTTAAAAAAAGAGAGAGGAGGGAAAAAACAAATTTGGAACTTGCTTCCTATCCCATTTCCACCCACCCTGCCTCTCTAAAAGGCTGCTCATGTACTTGTTACTCTAATACACAGAAATTTCAAGAGATTAGGTGGCCACTTGAATGACTTTTATATCAGTTCAACCATAACCTGAAAGTATAAACATGACAGAGAAACACATAAATATGAAGAATGAAACAATATACCTATGTTCATGCTAAATTTGCTAGCAAAAAATCACATACCACATCCCATACCAGTAAAACATATTTTCTTCATTCAGTATAGTGAAACAGATTTGTTCTTATACATACCAGATGCCTGTTGATTTCAAGAAGGGTTAAGCCCACACAAGGAATTAAGGGTCAAATTAACGCAATTACTCACGCAATGCAAATCAATTTTAAAATGCTCTGATAATTGTCCTGTGCAAGGATTTCATTTGAGTTTTTCATTAAATTTAGCCTTAACCTTCAATTTTCTATATTACGAATTACAGGGTTTGAATAATTAAAGTAGTTCTAATTTTTTTATTCAGTTTTAACTCAAGTTTAATATAGCCTAAATTCTACCACATTTCTGCAAATAACTGATACACTTACTAGCTGTTAATATGTTGATACCTGTATCACAAATGACCAAAATGAAATACAACACAACTTATATCCAGCTAATATACATTAATTGCATACTACAGGATGCTGAAGGTAGAATAATCTAATGAGGACTTTTCTTTATAAGCTATACATTCTCTATTCCTTTTGCACTTTTTCCTTGTAGAAATTACCAAGCTATTGCAAAATATTACTACATACAGCTGAACAATGTAAACATTCAATACTTCACTGACTTTACAGGTAAGTTCTCGTTATGTTCTAAGAGTACTGTTAAATTTGACACACTGATGCCACAGAAGAGTTCCAAGCGTGTGTTGCATTCCCTTAGACAGATAAAAGGAAAAGCATATTCTGACAAGAATAAAGAATAGACAAGATATTATTGTTATCAGTCTACTATAATTTAAATCTATTTAGCACCCAGAATTGGGACTGAATTGTGACTATTTAGATTTAATCTCAAGTATTGTGACACAGAAGAGGAAATTTGTAGTTACAATTTTTGGCTCTATGGAGCATGAATTCATAACTCCATAATTTTCATAACATTTGAGGTAACACAACAAAAAATATTTTTGAGCTAAGATTCGGCTTCTTGCCCAGTACTTTAACTGAAAAGAACATACAAAAGCAGAAAGTTTATCATCATCATGTCTTTCAACATCTATAAATTTTACCTAGAGGCTGCAGTAAGTATCTCCTGGTATTAAATATTCTTGCAACTCCAGCCAGTGTTAATACCCATGTCTCAGCCCACTGTTTCTCAGCTGTATCCCTTGAATGATGAATGAGAATGTTGCCTCCTCCTGATTCAATCTTCTCTTTGTCAGCCGTTGTAGAAGATTCTCTAACCCTATCCAACAGGTGAAATAAAACCTGTAATAGCCAGAAAAAAAGAGGAAAAATGCAACTTTTCAAATAACATAGTTTTATTCATAGTAGACCAACAAAATCCAGTAATTCTTTCATTATCCTTTCTGTCACTATGTCACCCTGAAAATTCCCTTGTTCTGAACAGTCTCCACAGCAGTCAAGATTAACAATCAGCCAACTGATGGCCACTGGAGAAAGGCTGGAAATAGCACACTCAAACCCACCAAGAGCAGTGTCAGCACCAAGAGAATGCTAAAACTAGCAGATATCAGACACTCCACAGGTACAACAGGCAGGCTCAAACATAGCCTAAAGTTTCCATAAAGCACAACAAACATGGCCATGACTTAGAACACAGCATTTGATAGATCCCCTTGAAAGATTCAAAACAAAATGCAAAGCAAGGCTCCATCTAATACCCAGTCATATGACCCTCAAACATCTCCATTTTCACACAAAAGATAAGTCATTCATTCTTGTAGGAAGGAAATCATCTTTTTATCAAGCTCCTGAGTAAAAAATAAATAATTAGGATATTAAAATTGTATTTTAGAAGAGGCTTTAAAGGCCAAAGAAGACAAAGTGTAAAAAACATTTCCAAAACCCAAGGGATCAGATTTCTGCCACCTTATGTTATCTTTAAAAAGTCTTAATAAATTATCTAAGTGATAATGGTTACTAAATGGTAAACGGTCAATGGTTAATAAAATGTAAATGCTCTTTACAAAACCTTCAGAGGAAGCTTACACATCATACCTTCCATATTACTGTGTGCCACGTTGAATGTTGCAGTAAAGTTCCATGAGCACCAATAGTAGAAAACAACGTCTGCCCAGCACTTTTCCTAACTGCAGGTCGGGGATCCACACACAGTTCTCCAAGTTTGGCATACAGGCATAACCAAAGACAGTCAAATGGTGATGCAGGATGAAAAGGTCTGTTCAGCAATACTCCCTTTTCTTCTGCCTGTTTCTGCAACACTGCTTCTTCTTTATTTAGCTCCTTTTCAATTATTTCACCTCTTTGGAAAAAATAATCTGAAATATTCCACTACGAAATAAATAAGATATGTGGTGTTGTACAATAAAAACAGGGTAATGCTTTAACGATCATGAAATAAATTGGTTCTTATTTTCACAAAGTATTTTGAAAAGTACATCAAGATATTAATTTCCCTACATTGGTGAAATAAGACCAGCACATAAATATTGCAAGGTCCAAAAATTACTCTTCTTTCTCAGCTTTTAGGTTCCCATTATGAGGGCCACAAAAAATGTATTAAAAATAAGATACTGATGAACATGCTTACAACACAATACTATTTCTTTTAGTAAGCCAGGAATCATGGAGATTAAAGGTAAGATGTGCTCACTCAATTTACCTATGATTCCAAATGACAGCATGGGAGTTCAGTAAGAACCCAAAAAGCTAGGTTGTGGCTTTCATTTGCGTAACTCACTACAGAAAAGTTCTCATTAAAAAAGAAAAGCAAAAATGAAAGGCAGAAGCAGCATCACTGTAGGTTAATAAAAAACTCACCAGCAAACCAATTGAAGTTAAGCTAATATTTAGCTCTTGATTGTGAAGGCCAAAGCTTCCTGCAACTTCAACAACTATCTGCAGACAAGTACATGGCATTGTGGGAAGGAAGTCGGTCACAACCAGCTGAAGACACTGGAATGCAGTCCGTATTAAGGACTCTCTTAAAAAAACAAAATAAAAACAAAGCGCACACACACTCATTTCACATTTCTTCAAGAGCATGGAAATATTTTGAATACAATACCTCAGGAGATTGCATCATTAAATACAAAAAGAAAAAACTGAAATTAATGTTTTTGAGAACAATCTGCACCATTTTAAATGGGTTTTTTGAGATATAATTTTAAGTTGAAGCTTAAAATTCTGATGAAGTAGTTTATTCCATGTTAACTACCTAGTGGAGTTGAAGTTTAGACTTTCCAGTGGTCCTTAGCTAATTTTATATAGTGAAGTCCATTTCTCTGTTTTAGAGTTCTAAGACTTGCTAGTTCAAACGTGTTAGCCAGAACATTAGAAAAAAGCCACAATGGATAAAAAAGCACTTAATTTAAGCATGATAATCTTCCAAAGAGTAAGCTGTTCTGAAGAATTTCTTGTATCAGCAGTTACAAATTACTTCAAGTATGCCAAAAAGGTTTTATTTATTAGGAAAGATGCGTGCTAATCTAATGGTAGTCTTACTTGCTTCAATACTACATTATATCAGATGAAAACTTTTCAAAATATCTACCCTTGAATAGATCCTTAATAGCTACTTTGCCTTCAGAATTAGATTCTGAATACAAACATAAAAATGCAGTACAGAAAAGGTTTGCAAGAAGGAGTTCTCAGAAGCAGCAAGGCCATTTCCAACTAAAATCTTGTTCACTGAGAGACAAAATGAAGGAATCAAAAGGAGTGGTGAAGTGTAGGTAACACAAAATAGGGAAGATGATTAAATTTCAATGCAGGGTTTTTTCAGTGTTTAATGTACAACAGAAATAACTTTGAAGCTTTGGAATACAGAAACTTGGTATGCTTCAGGATATATATTCTGGGAAAAAAAATCAGACTATAGATATATCAGTTACCTATTCCAGAATTACAAATGAGTTTCTTTTTTGATTAATCCAAAATCAAAATCAGAGGTGGGTCATTTCCACTGTATTGTAACAGCCAATACAATATAGAAACCAGAGTAATACACAAGAAGCTTCACATGGACACTAATGGTGTAGCTAATGGATCTCTAATATGATGAATACTGACGAGAAACATCCATCCTACCATGTAAGAGCAAAGTATTTATCACTGCTATACTGATGGAGGATAGACTTCACACAATACTTTCCCCCATACTCATTACAGGAGTCCGTAAAGTGAAACAGACCCAAAACTGCTGCAGTTCCCCCTCCAGGACAAAGTTTCAGAGGTATGTGACCTTCAAGGACTCTAAGAGAAAAGAGGAGGAAGGAAATCAAAGTATAGTTCCACTACTCATTTTGAAGTCCTGAGTTAACGTGAAAGTAACCTGTCTTTCTAAACTTCAAATGCAAGGTTACAAGAAGAAATTCAGAACAGTTTTCCCAAATTAAGGTCCCACACTACTATGTGCTTGAAGAAAGGTTTCAAAGTCCCTCATGCAAGTAGCAACAGTAATACAACTCTTCAAACTGCGGAACTGTCCTTGGTGTTACAGGTGACCACAAAAAGGTAACTATAAATAGAAGAAACTTAAGCTTAGTGAGAAATCTTAAGATAGTATAGGGCTTCATCTATGCTTAAAATAAACAGAGGCATTCCGCTGAAAAAGTCTTCAAAGACAGGGGTCCTTTTGCTTGGCAGGATAGTACTGTACAATCCAGAAGTGACCAAAGTATGGTTTTCGGTTAGCAAAACAGCATTTTCTGTATTTATAAAAGCCTAGAAAGTTCTCCAGTAAGGTAAATGGATTTCTGTCCTGGAATCCAGGATGTTCACTGATCAGAGGGAAAACACTCGCGAAGAAAGTCTTGTGGTTAGTAAGTTAATCTTTAAAGTACAACAATAGTATCTGCATCTTGTACTCACAGCTGTAACTTAGGTAAAAAATTAAGCTCTTTCTCAAGGAAAAGGAGGCATGCTTAATTTTTTCCTACTCTCCTTGATATGATGTGGACAAACAACACTATGCAGTTGAAGGAGATTATTCCATATGCCTTGTAGGAGGAGACTAAGATATAACACAAAATGTTAGTAACATCTTGAGATATCGGCCAGTGAGGTATGGGTTTCAGATTTAATGGGATCTGAAACTGTCTTGAGAAGGAATTTGTGGTGGTTCTCACCCATTACTAACAACAGTGAAAATCAAAAGGCATGCAGGAACACATTGCACCAAGTGTGGAAACAACAACTACCAAAGGAAGCTTAATTATAGAAAAGAGGATGCTCACAACCAAGAATGCCAAAATCCTTGGGAATTTTGGTAGGTACTACTGCCAGTGCAAACAATACTGGTCCAAGAGCAAAATCCTTCAAGCATTTGAAGGGGCTTTAGGTTTTTATATGACCAGAAGACTAAAGCTAAGGTGAGACAAAAGGAGAGATATGCCAAGGAGAATTCTACTGACACTAGAGTTATATGATGACCTATCCTGCTGCTAGTCTTGACTAGCACCTAAAAAACCAATAAATATGGTTTGAGTGTGTGGGTATAATTCTTGGTGCTTACAGTTGCAAAGGCAGATGCTCAATTCACTGCTCATTTCAAAAATACTCATTGCAACTTCATCTCTCACTTTCCCTTGCGTGCAGAAAACAAGTCCACCTCTGCTGGCAACAGAGTCAATTGTGTAAGTCAAGGGATTCACCCACAGCCAGAAAATAATCTTCCATCCTTCTGCTACCAGCAACCTTTTAGGTAGCAAGGCTTCAAGGAAGAGAGAGAGCGATCAGAAGAAAACACACGCTAGAGACTATTGGAAGATTTAAGAAGAAAAAGAAACAATAGATAAACTGAGTAACAGCTGATTCACACAGAAGTATTGGCAAGCACCAGAGATGTGTTCACCAGATGATCAAGATCAAATGATATGGCACACTGAGTACTCCTCAGCTTATACTGCATGCTGACTACAGGAGAACATAGAGTGGAATAATATTTTGGTCTTTTGGAAGATTAATTCAGTAAAATAAAGTGTGCTTCAGGAAGAATTAAAAAGTGTATTTTTGCTGAGTAAAATTTTTCACAAGCCAAAAATTACAATGAAACTATGATTACTGAAGTGGCTATTAAAGTACAAAAATATAAGTAGATTTTTTTTCTACTGTTCTTATCTTATGTGAGTTTAAAATTTGTTTTCCACCACTTACCCCTGATCACTTTGGATTGCCCCCATGACTCCAAGCACCAATGGCCAACCAGGTCCTAAGCTGTCACCCTGACTCTGTAAAATCTGTAGCACACACTCCAACTGCTTGATCCTGATATCAGGATGACTAATGTTTGACAGCTCCTTCAGTGGATTCAATAAAAGCAACTGCAGTCTCTAAAAGTAAACAGTAAAGCATATTAAGGATGCTAACATTTAATTGATCCTTACATATTTTTATGTATGAGTGAAAACATACAGTACAAATTAAAGATTCATTGAATTAATTCAGTAGCTCACTTACTAAATGCTCAAGTTCAGACCATAAAGGGTCTCTGCAGAAAATCTACCTTCCTGGCTCCTGTTCTCCAGGCTCCTCAGGAAGCAGCTACAGATGCTACTACATTTGCATAAAAAGTGTCATGCAACTTTATGCTCACTCAGCAGGGCTACACTCAGCTTCCTCCTCAAGAGACCATGGAAAAAATATCCAATGAGTCTCAGTAAAAATAATAGAATGTTTTATTAATCATGGATTGAACAACTGTAATTTAGAAGGTTAGGCAACACATTTTCTACCTGCCACAGCATCACATATATAGCAAAGTTGCTTTATGAATGAAGGAGGAAAGCATCTGCTCTCAAACTTACTTTACCTGATTCTGAGATAATGGAGGATCATGTCTGAATGTGAGTCCTGCTTTAATGAGAGAAGTTAAAGCTTCTGCTCCCCATTCTCTCATTCTGGAGTTGGGATGCTGACAAACCTGAAAACACAGCAATGTTTTGTTTAAAGTCACTTTTATTTCACTGACATATATAATACATTAAAAACTGGTATTTTAATTATATTAGAATGTACATACAATAGTATAAGAATAATACAGTAAATCTCTAAATGATAAAGTTTGGCTTCATTATAAAAAAATAAATTTATATTTTGGATAGACATACCTTCTGAATAAGGAAGCAATAGGAAGCAGTGAAAGACACAGAAGGAAACATAATGAAAATTACATATATAATTAAAGTAAATAAATTTTCCAAAATGAATAAACTAAATGCTAATTCTGATAATGATTGATTAAAAAACACCAAATAACCCTTCAATAAATGCTTAAGACTCTCAGGTTTAAGTTAACCTAAAGCTACAAAATCTGAAGTTTCACACACTGCTTAACATAATCAAGTGAGGAACATGACAGTGGCTAACAAAGAAAGTGTCTTCCATACTCTCAAATACAAAAAGTAACTACATATTGAAGATAAAATACACCTCACACTCCATTGTTTTAAAAACTTGATGAAGCAATAGTGAGCATCTTTAAACTTGAGTTTCAAATGCATACCTTCATTTCTCTTTGTCTCTAAATTCTCTAAACCTAACAACTTTTCTAACTGCTTTTTTAGAACATAAAAATTAAAACCACTGTGCATATTTATTTCTTACATAGCTAGTATGAATTGTGCTGTATCTGATACATTACCCTCAAACTAATATGGGAAGTGTACAGTTTCACTGACCACTACATAATTATTCCCACCAACCCTTCCAGCCCCAGCTCTGATGGTGTGAGAACCCAGAGTCAAGTCCAAGGCAGTATCATAAAGAAGGATGATGCCTTTTATTGGTGGACCATTCTCCTATCAACCACTAGCCAAATGGAAAAGGTGAACAATGTAGAAGAGCTAGCTTAATATTTAAAAATGTGGACAAGAAATAGCCACTCTCCTAATTGACTTACATTTTCAAAACTTTATATAAAATAAAAAGAGAGAATTTGAAGTACTTCATGCTCTGATTCTGTCTAGATAACCAGTTCCAGAACCAGGGAACAAGCTATTCCCTCAGGTTGTGTTTAATTGAACCATAGCTGATGTTTCCTCCTTCCTTACTGTACCTCAACAACTTAGGTTTAAAAGGAAATAAGGCAATACTTTGAAAGAAGATGAAAGACTCTGTATTTCCTACGAAACAGTGGCAGATTACCTGCACTGCATGGGTAACAGACTGAAACAGACTGCTCCCTGGATGAAAACAGTCTCAAGATGTGGATGGTGAACCTTATTGTTTTGTAGGGCAAAAAATAAACAAGAGAAACAGATGCCTGTGCTGTAAGTCTTTAAACCCAGAAGCAGCTATTTTTTTTCTCCTATATAAAGCAGTATGTGGCTTCTACAAAAAGACATGGCCAATCCCTGATACTGGCTGAAACGATGCATGGGTGCTAAGCAAGTATCTGATACATTCTGAATTATGTGGAAGAAAAGCCTTCTCCTTTAACCATTTTAAAACAAACCCTGTTCTTACATTTTATTCTCCTATATACTTGTGTGGAGAATTAAAACTACAGCTAACTACAGCTACATTCAATCACCTGGTTTTAGTTTTCAATTCAAAATGCAAGTTTTTTTTCCTTTCATAAAGTATATTTTTTGTGTTGAAGTTAAAATACTACAAAAATTGCAATAGGATTATGACATTTTTATACTTGAACAGTATTCTCCTAAAAAAAGCATTCAGAAGTTAGCTTAAATATTAAAAAAACAAAAAAACAAACAACCCTTTCTTAGTAAATCTCCTGGCTTCAATTCTAGGAAGTTTTTATCTCAGAATCTTCCTAGATATTTGTACTGTGTGAAACAGTAAATTTCTGCTATCTTAATTAGAACAAATACATGAAGTATAATGACTTGATCCTTTTAAACACTGCTGTGTCAAAAACATATAAAGACTGACAGCACCATAAAGACAAAGGTACCAAGAGATATTAAAATACTGCAATCTAAATATATAAATTCACTTTTAAATCCAAACCATGACGTATTCAAGTTGCAACAATAAAGTGCCTAAAATGAAATATATATTTACAATTTAGATTTTTTTAAAAAATTATATATTTTAAACATATTTTCATGAGATTTTCATTAATACAGACTAAATTCTAGCACAAGTGATATAAGCCATTAGTTACCTCCAGAAGATGACCGGTCAGAGGTCTCCAAAGAATCTCAATCCTGCGCATGTTAACTAGTCCCGTTTCCAGCAATTTAGCAACAGCAAAAAGTGATGGTTCCTTAATAAAATGGAATGTTAACACATGACCTTGAGGCAGCTGGGATAAGAAGCATTTTGCTAGGGGATCATTTCTAAGCTGAGGTGCAGCTGGGTGCGCAGCACCGGCGCGCAGGCTGCGGAGCCGCAGGAGAGCCCGCACGGGGGCAGCAGCCGGACAGAAACCAGAGCCGGTCCCTACACACCGGCCTTTGCACAGCCCTCCCTCCAACCCGCTCTGCAAAACAGCCTTTCCCCATTGCAACTTTTCAACTTAAAATTATATGTGAAAAATCTGAAATGTTTCATTTCATAATACTCTAATTCTTTATCTTTCATTTGCTTCATAAATGCTCTGCAGGAATGTGATACAGTTCCCATTCATCAAATATATCTGCAAATATTTGTGATAAGCTTCACTCAATTTCACTTTTTTTTAAATCAACATAGAGTCAAAATGACAATTGCACTGAAATCATTATCTCATTTCTGCTGATTTCTTACTCTGATTTTAAACACAAACTTTGCTTATTAAATTCATTCTCTGGTTGCTGTAATAGCAAAATATTATAAAACATGTTCTCTGCTTTGATTATCTCTAGTGTAACAGATTAAGTTTCAGAAACTCTTCTCTGGGATAAGATTATGACTAGGAGAATATATATTCAATCATACCCAACCACAGGGTCTACAACTTTTCTGGGCTAAAGGTTTTTTACTGAAGCTGACATGAATACTAACTATGGTTTTTCCCAAGTAAATATGACCTATCAGGTTTTTAAATACCTAATTGTCAAGCTTTCTCTGAAGTACATTGTAAGAGAAAACTGAAATGAAAATGAGCATCTCACAGAACATACTGTGCTACTCAGCATCCCTAACCTCTGAAATTACAAGGGCTTTTAAAAGTTTCATCCACCCACAACCTTCCTAATGGAAACACATGACATTCCTTAAAAAGCAGAGGAATACAGTGAGGATGTTCAGAGAATCTAGTAACTGTATGAACCATTAAAAACAAGACATTCTCTGGTTCATATTTTATTTTTTAATCCAGAGCATCAAAGGTATTACTGGTTTTAGTATTAGAAATAGTTAGCTTAAAGTACCAGTCTTCTGCCTATTTCATTAAAACATCTAAAAAATATACAAACAACTCTTTTTATACCTTATTGTTTCCATAGGCCATATCCATGGCTTCCAGAGACAAGGAGCAAAGGGCATTTATTAAGTGATGTAAAGACACATCGTCAAGGTACCTGAAAAATAACTGCTATCAAAACACTGTCAAGTTTGATATACACATATTATTTTAATTACAAGATAAGGTTTCTTACTGTGAGTTTTCAAAAAGCTTTGAAATCATGCTGGATATAGAGGGCAGATCAGTCATAACTGCTGTAGTCAGAACCTTGAAAAAAAGACAGAAATACGTCATACAGATTGTAATAGAAAATACTATATAATCATTAACTGAAAAACAATCAGTCATGCTTACTGTGCTTGGCCCTTCCACAGCTCTTCCAGGTTTTAATGCACCCCCAACACTAGGCTTCAGTCCCAGAATCCATACAAGATGCTGAAAAACACAAAAGGATCATTTTTCAGGCAGAGAAGAAATTAGCATTGTCCTCAAGCTAGCCACCAACCTTTCAGGCAAACAGAACTCAAGAGAAATGCTACACTACTTATTAAATGCAATTCACAGTACACCATGAGAAGACTCAAAGCTCCTTCTATTGCTCACTGAGCAATTGACAACCAAATTATAGCACAACACCAAGGCATAACAGCAAGGCATAAATATTTCCTGTGAGGGAAATATTACCTGAAGTGTAGCCAGGACAAGTTGCCACGATGTACCAAGAACGGCTCCATGGAAGTGAGCTAAGTTGAGTAATGTCCTCATACACTGGATATTTTTTGATGTCAGCTACAAAAAAAAAAAAACCAACAACCAAACAGCCATCCAATTTTTATCATTCCACAATGATAGTGTTTCTAGCAAACTTCCAAATTTAACTGAAGTGCTGTAAAATTACATTTTGTTTGCACTACTGAAATATATTGTTTTAGAGAAGTAGTTCAGTGTCTATCCTTCTTCTCTCAGGCTTATCTTGGTGAAGCTGAACATGAGTACTTGAGTGCTGCATCCAGCCCTGTGGTCCCTAGCACTGGAAGGACACTGACCTGTTGGAGGGCCACCAAGATGTTTAGAGGGGTGGAACACCCCTCCTATGAGGAAGGGCTGGGAGAATCAGGGTTGTTCAGCCTGGAAAAGAGAAGGCTTAGGGATGACCTAATTGCAGCCTTCCAGTATCTGAAGGGAACTTCCAGGAAAAACAGGGCAAGGCTATTTACAAGAGCATGTAGTGACAGGACAAGAGGGAATGGGTTCCAATTGAAAGAGAACATGTTCTGGTATTAGGAAAGAAATCTGTACTGTGAGGCTGGTGAGTCACTGACACAGGCTGTTCAGGGAAGAAGTGGATGCCCCATCCCTGGCAGTGTTCAAGGCCAGGTTGGATGGGGCTCTGAGCAAGCTGGTCTAGTGGAAGGTGTCTCTGTACATGGCAAGTGGGTTGGAATGAGATGACCTTTAAGGTCCTTTCCATCCCAAACCATCTTGTGATTCTGTGATTTGATCACTGCCCACTCCTCCCAGTTTCACATTATTATCAAACACAAGTTCAAGTACTCCAGCTTAATTGGATCATCTCCACAAAATCAATCTGTCTTAAGTGAACCTTCACACACAGGCACATAACACAGCTGACACCTAGAGTTTCCCAAACGGAATGGAAAAGAACTTTTGAGCTAAAAATCAGAAAAAAACAAGAATAAGACTTCTTTGCAATTAGATAACTTTACTGTCCAGGGCTGTTCCAAATTAAAGCCTTAGGACAATAGCTCAGCTCATCGTTATTTGTAAGAATGCTGTGCATCTGTAGCCTAGTTTTGAGAGACACTGAGATGCAGAAAGAAGTAGTTAAGCAAAGTAAGATCACTTACAAGTCGTACTTACCATAACTGTTCCCTGTGGCTGAAGAGCTAAGGGTTGCCCTACTGCTACAACTTGCTGGTGAGACTCACTTGAGGGACTAATCATTTGAACATTCTGTCCCTGAATGGAATATGCTGGAGGAAAATTGAAAAGAAAAGGAAAAAATATATCTAAATTTAAAATCCAGTACTTACTTGTAGTAAGAACTACCTTCTGGCAAATAGACTCCAGAATTTTTTTTTTTACAATATTAGCTTTAACATACCTCATTTTGAGGCCTTTAGTTATATTTAGATTACAATATCATTGCCCTAGAGGGTTAAAGATCCAGCAATTACCCCATTTCTAACTATTAGACAGTGCTTGTCATACATTTATATATTTTATGTCAAGACTGAAATATTTATACCTAAGATACGAGCATTAGACTGTCTCAACTCAGTTTTTGATAGTAATTCTGTGTAAATGGCACCACTGTATGTTAGTATTGTATCAGTGCACTCAGAAAATGATGGTGTCATTGATGCTGTATCATGATATTTTTCTAATATGGGACTTCAGGACACCCATTTTATAACTCACTTGTAAAAAGAAGAGCAACCTATACAAAATAACTGATGATCCCTGCTTTGTTTTTATAGATATCTGTGTAGTTCAGTCGTGTACTTCTTAACAGACTTACAATCTAATAATACACTTAGCTGGTACACTGGACTGAAGTAAGGGTGCTGGTCCTTGTTCCAAGAGTAAGACAATTCTGTTTTATATTAAGAGTTCTAATGTTAGATTCATCTGTATATTTTTCAGGTAGTTGCTTTTCTTAATAAGTAGTAATTCACTTTCAAAGTTAGAAACAGAGTACATCCTAAACTAGCACATATTATGAATCATAACATTCTCTCAAGATGTGGGACACATCCATTCAGCTTTTTGCAGGTTGAAGAGAGCCTAGAAGTTAGATCTTTCACTTATGCATAAGTATTACCATCACTAGACAATTGTACAAAATACTGTAGTACATCACAAATGCAGGATGTTCTAGCCAAAGCTTTAGAATCCAAGTTGCCCAGAGACCTTCTCAGATTCTGAATGCCTTAATTACATATCCCAGCAGATCTTTACAATGGTAGACAGATCTCAGAATCTGAACTTTTGACATATGTGACTCTTTCAGTAAATTTTAGGTTGATCAGAATGATAGTCTGCAAATGCTGCAAGACCAACCAGTTCTGGAAAGCAGGTGATCTAGGTGCTGTGTGAGGATTCTAATTACTTTAACATAGCCAAATACTACAGCTATGTGTCTTTGGAATCACATCCTGAAAAAATGTGGGTTTAGAGGACAATACAAAGAAACACAATTAAGGAAAATGTATATACTTACACTTGCTGGACAGAGCTGCAGCTGTGCTGTTTAACACAGTAAGGGCATAGTGAGGAGGCAAGGATCCTTTGCAAATGGCAGTGATAAACGCATCTCTTGATGTTACAAGACCCAGTCTTCCACACAGTGCAGCCATGGTCAATTCTGCTTTTAGAATATTTTCAGTGGCAGCTTCATCAGTGCTGAAAGAGTACACATTGTTCAGCAAGAATTAATACAAAGCACAGAAACAGGCAGCTAACCAAAACTGTAAGCCATAAGAACATATACTTTAAAGCCATTAACACTATAAATACTGAAGAACAAGCATAACCAATCAACAAAATTCTTCAGAACCACTTCCTACAAAATTGGACTTTACTTCTCAGTGACTTGACTTGGTAAATGATACTATGAGAAGATATTTAAAACTAATTTCAGAAAATGGTGTTTGATTACAGAAGGCTCTTTTAAGGAGTCAATTAATTTACCACAGTAACTTCCTAGTAAAAAGCTTTTCCACTTTAAAGATTATATAGTACTAACAAGTACCAAGACATTACTTAGTCTCTTACTTGCAGTAATCAGGACATGGAATCACTTCAATATGTTGAAACATGCAAGCAAAGTAAAAAGAAATAAAGATAATTTAAATAGCTTAAATGCAATCCTTTGAAAATGCAGTTAATTGTTCTATATTGAAATACATTAAAGGTTGATGTTGGACTTCTGGAGACTTCTGTGTCATTTACTCTTTCAGTCTAAGCCAGAAACCTCACTGCTCAGATGCCATGAACAGCACTTCTACTCACAACTGTAAATTTGACTAGTATCAAAAGTCAGTTCAAAATATAGCTTGAAATATCAACTTAGAAAAATCAAGAGAAATGAAAGACCAGATACCTTGCATCAAGTAGGAGGGATAGAGCAGCCAGAAGACCACACCAACAAGCGTTCACCATTTCTTCCCAGACAGCTCTGCTAACTTAAAAGAAATATATAAACATTTTATAGCAGAAACACAGTAGTTCCCTTAATAATTTTCAATGGTATCACAAACAACATGTTTACTGTTGCATCTTTTGAAGTGTGTTTTTTAAGTATGTTTACACAGTCAGATATATGTGCATATAGAAATACACTCACACCAGTATTATTTAAACAGCTTGCATTTAAAGTAACATTTCTGAGGTAAAAAAAAGTCACTAGGCAATGCTTCTTCTAAATAGCATCAAAAAACCCCACCAAAATGCAACCTACCATGATATATATATAACCAGTTTTGATCTTTGTCTATAAAAATAAACATTCAGAAGAGCAAAAATATGGGACAAGAAACGGAAATTTTGCAGTGAAGTAAAAACACTCTCCTGTGGCATCTATAATTCTCCATAACTTTTTTATTTCTTCCATTTAATAGGGAAAAATATATTGGTCTAGCAACTGGGGAGCTGCCCAGCCCAGGTGCACACCTCTCCTGTCCACCGAGCCCCCGGGCGGGGCAGCGCCGGCGCTCCGCAGCACCACGGAGAGCTCCCCGCTCCCCAGGCAGCGCCCGGCACCAACCAAGCCCTCTGCTACCCCCGCTGCCCTTGGGGCAGCCCCGGTGCCTTGGCTCAAACTCCAGCTGCACTGCCTGGAGCACAGGGCAAACTCACTGCTCAAACACAAGTCTTTCTGTACATACAGACTCATATGTTCACAGTAGTTCTGCTCTTAAAGAAGTCCTCTATATACTGCAATCTTACAACAAATTTCTGCATTAAAACATTCCTTTTATCTTGGTACTAGAAATATTTTTTTCTTTTAACATGGTCATAACTCCATTTCTGTCAGTCAGGTTGTCTCTTGTGAGCTTAGATTTCGGTGTTCTGCTTTTGGCTTAACACTAAGTATATTTTTAAATGGAATTCCTGTTCCATTAGAAAAAAACAAAAACCACTTTATTGAAAGTTTTTATATATAAATAAGAAACAATAAACTTAAGCAAAAAAGCATGAAATTTTAAAATCTGCTTTCTGTAAAAGTGTTGTATTTCATATAGTGTTTGCATTTTCAAATACCTAGCTCTTTCTCTGATTGGTCAGAAAAAGACTGCAAATCTTGGTCTGAAGACTGTGCTGGTAATGAAGTTGCCTCTGTCGTGGTTTGAATGACAGTTTCTGCCTCTCCCAACTCTCCTTCGATCATGGTAGTGATACCGCGGACAAGATCCAGCAAACAATGAAATGCCACTGACATTGCATAGCCTTCAGGAATTGTAGGTGGCTCAACTTTGTCCAG
Source organism: Irena cyanogastra (assembly GCA_013397155.1). NCBI lineage: Eukaryota > Metazoa > Chordata > Aves > Passeriformes > Irenidae > Irena > Irena cyanogastra. The sequence goes on along the minus strand of VWZV01008127.1, from coordinate 32,336 downwards.
CATCTCCAAACTAAAAAATTGAAAACATGACAAGTGTGTAGCAATGCCATTGATTTTAAAAATAATAATAAAAAACTAGATTCCAAATGAATGCTAGTACAAACAGGCCCCAAATACAATCTTTCAAGATTTATCGTACCTTGAAAAAGTCATTAAGTAAAAGAGTAAATGAATGACTAAATAAAACAGCAACCAAAAGGGTACAAACCCTGAGCACAGATCTGCAAAAAATATTTCTAAAAATATACTAACACATATAAGCAAGCATCATGAATAATTTTACTTGTATTATTATTTTACTTAGAGCCACTGCAACTGAACTTATTCAGAAGAATACAAATATCTAGGAACAACAGAGGAAATACATCAGAAAGTCATGACAGTGTGAACATAGTTATAACAAATTGAGGGCAAGTCAGGCATTCTGTTATCATTATCTTTGAGTCCACATGACTAGAAAAGCCTGTCCACAGCTAGATATTACACAGCCAAATACTCATCACCTACATGCATAGGTAAACAATGAAAGTTATTTGTACAAAGAGGATATGTCTACATGATTCACTGCTGAAAAGCATGCAATTAAAACATCACTATGCTGGAACAGTAGTCTCATTGCCACTCTTCTCCATCTTTTACTTTAAAAGCACATAAAGAACTGCTGAGTTACAAATCCAACAGAAATTGTAGCTGACACAGCAGCATCTATACAAGTAGAGACAGTCTGCTACTTGCTACCCTAACAATCATTATTTCATCATTTTTACTCTACAAAATACTTTTTAAAAAGCTACATACTTCAGCTAAAATATACTTTTAAAAAAATATACAAAGATATTTTTATACTCTAGTGTTACCCCTCCTGTCTGCACAAAGATTTTTCCTTCTCCCAAAGATGTCACACTTCAGTTATTCCCTCTAATTTCCTGAAGATAGTCGCCTCAGGTATCTGGGGGAGCAGGAACTACAGCTAAATCAAATGGCCAGCATTTCATCCTCTATATACAAGTAAGTGTGAATATATACACAGGTCTAATTAAAATTATTAGTGGGTTTTGTATTACAATATATCTATGAGGTAGAGGCCACATCCTTTTATTTCTGAAGATACAAAATGCTAACTACCAAATAAATTATACGAGTTGTTACTGCTACATGGCAATGGGCATGAAAAGTCTTGAATAGTTTGTCTACTCCTCTTAAAAACATTTAGTTCCTTAAGTAAAGGGGAAGACAAGGCATAGTGGTCTGGAGAAACTGATATAAAAGTATGAGATGTGGCTATTGTTTGAAAATCTAATGGCAGCAGAAGAGAACTGGTGCTAGGATGTGACACATTACAGGAAGTCATCTCCTTACATACAGGGACTACAGACAAAAGTATAAGATAGAGAAAAAACCTGTTGTGAAATGCTTGTGACAACTCTGTAATCTCATACAAAAGAAAAAATGCAAAAATTATGCAGAGAAAATCATAGAGTCACTTGAGGTATCCAAAGGTAAAACACATACAAGTTTAGAGCAAAACAGGAGACTATGATGGTGGCTACAAGATTCTTGATCCAGTTAAGAATAGATAGTAAGAAAAAAGAAAAGGAAGAAAAGTGGAAGTTGTAGTAGCTGACCAAATTAAAAATTTGCATTCCCCAAGAACAGGCAGATAAACTAAAACAACATTTTCATCCACTGCTGGAATAAAAAGTCAACACATACACATTAACTATTGAAATCTGAGGATGACTTTTTTTCTTCTGCATCTCAAAGGCAGATAAAGGAACTCCTACCCTAAAAATATTGAGATCCAGGCTATTTGCAGATTTCACTGAATTTTAGTATGCCAAAATTTTATGGTGGTACAAATAACTTCAGGTTTGGAAGCGCTTGTCCCTCAATGTCAGGACTGACATGAAAAAAAATTTCACCATTTAAAAAGTAACATAGTATTTTCAGCTTTAAAATGAGAACACCATCTCCATTGTACTAAGTCATGACAAAATAATTTGCCATTCTAAAGAGCAATCAGAATCTAGCCTTGGTATATAAGTCAGTATATTGTTTGAAGTGACAACCAGACCAGTATCTACCACAATTATCCTGCTCAATAAAAACTGTAAATACAGTAAAGCTGGTGTGAGAAAGCTATTTTTCATTCCCACTGACATCCTGTTTGCTTAATGCCCTTCACGTTGGCCGTTACAAAATGCAGCAACAGGTATTTCAAAATTATTCTATACTACAGGGAGGGCTAAAAGTGAAGAGTTGATACAAGTAACATAATTGGAAAGCAAAATCCAATTGATGCTAAAACCATAGAGGACATTCCAATCAGAATCCAGGGCATGCAGAAAAAAAAACAGGAAAAAGAATAGAACACCTCATGGCACCAACACAGAGAAAATTCCTAATAGATTTCAATGCCAGTGAAACAAAAACCTCAATATTCACTAGTAAAAAAAACCCTTACATCATCAAATTCAAAATAAAAATACTTGTTACATGCATTTTCAAAAAGCTAGAGGTACTCACTATGTAGCTTTAGCACTGCCTTGCACTGTTACACTCAGGATGGGAATCCAAGTGCCTCTGTACTCAAAGGCAGGTAATACAGTTGCACCTCCACCCATTCCAAGCACTCCTGGGTTAGTTTGTGCTGAGCCAGTATTCCCTGATGCATTGCCTCCTGTTCACAAAAACAAAGTGATAAAATCAACCAATCTCATATTTGTGGTCAACAAACACAATCTTTCTTTTTCTACATTTAATTTTTGAGACACAAGGATTAATCTGAAGGCACCCACTTCAACAACAGAAACAATATAAACAATATTATATGTTATGTTATCAATAATAACACAAAAAACTATTTCTGAGCTCCCTCTGCTGTCTAAATATAATCTTACATTCAGTTCATTGATGCCAACTGCCTAATGTCCAGTCTGAATGTAATGTTTCTGTAAAAGGTACAGCAACATTCATAATATTCTGTGAATGAAGCAAACTTACAGTCTTGATGAAACAACGTGTTTTAGTGAAGAGTCAGACAGATACTTGAAAGTTAAGGATTATTTACATAGTTGTATCAAGAGCTAAGTAGCTAAAAAGTTTATTTCAACAACAAACTTCCAAGATTTCAGAAACGCAAAAACCACAAGAAGAGAATCTGAGAGAATGGCAACATTTGAAACTGTTCCATGCCAAGGTAGAATAAAACAAACCCCATCAGCAAAGAGGTGACAACGTGCCAACCAACAGCTAGGAAGGGACAAATTTTGGTTCCAACTGAGGAATCCGAAAAAAGTAGCTAAAAGAACATGGAATTCTGTATATATATACTACCTTCATAGAGAAGGACATCTCTACTTACTAAGAATAGGTCTCACAAGTTCAGATTCTCTCTGAAGAAACAATAGGGAGAGAGCAGAGTCCCCAGGACAGCAACTCAGTAACTGCCTTTTTGGTGTGCTTGCTTTTAATATGTGGAGAGTAAGCTACTAATTGAGGCAATAAACTCCTAACTTAGGCAACATGAATACACAGAAGCTTATGTATACACTTTAACACAGTAACACTTAACAGACTGAAACAAAAAAATCCTGCTGCTAAACAAATGGTTAACCAAACACTGCCACTAACACAGTTACACTGGTGTCATTTTCTATGATCCCAGATTGCAGTCAGACATATGCAACTGTTTTTGTATTAATCTGACTCATTAAAGTGGGTGGTAAACATTGCCCAGTATAATAAAAGTGACACAGAGCTTCAGTAGATGCAGCTTCCAACTTCTATGAAACAGGTAGCCTGTTGCAAGACTGAGACTCAAAAATCAAGTCTATAAGGAGTGTAAATGTCCAAAGCCAGGTTGGATAAGGCTTCAAGCAACTTAGTCTTGGAAGATGTCCCTGCCCATGGCCAGGCGGCTGGAACTAAATCACCCTGAAGGTCTCTTCCAATACAAGCCATTCTATGATTCCAAAAGACAGCCTGCTATGAGAGGACTGCTGTTATAATCAGAAGACTCAGTTCAAGAATTACACCTCATTGACCTGCTCTTTGCATGTCAAATATGGCCATAGGAGGAAAAAAAGTAGAAAAAGAAATGCATGAGAAAGTGACATGAGAAGCACTCAGAGAGAAAGAAGCAAAAAGGAAAAGAGAAAACAAACTGAAATAATTATCCAGAGAAATAGCAACAGCAGTAGAGGTATGACCCTACCACAGCACTGTTTCACTTGAGGCAAAATTTAGGTTTTCAGAATGAGTATTACAGAATAGCTTCTCATGTGTGCACGTTACGTGGTGAAAAGTGTTTTTCTAATTTACTTTAAGATAATTAAGCTAACCTAGAAATAATACCAACAGAAATGTTCTATCAGCTGCTGTATAGACAGCTACTGAACAACAGACACTGACACAAATTTCCTCGTGCTATCACTGCTAATTCCAGCATGGGATTCCAGTTTCACAAGTGAACACGGAAAAGTATGAGTTTAAACCCAAACTTTTCAATGTTTCTTAATTTAATAGTAGATATGATAGACAATAATTACACTTATTATCTGGCATTTATCTCTTTTAAGAAGGCATATCAAAAGACACCCTTACAAATTATTTTTATGTTGTTTATTGCTGAGGATTCTGCTTCCAGAATTACAGGACGAAGCAGAAAGCCTCAACTTGGGACATAAACACTTGCAAAGGCATTAACAGGATGATCATTTCTTCTATTAAAAAACAAATACACCCAGTGAAATGCCAAAACCCTGGCTGCAAGAAAAGACAATCAAGTCTTTTCAACATGTCTGATTACAGCTTACAAAAAAGACAGAGATCATTTGTAAAATACACATCTTTCATTCTGCCTCTTGGCTCCCTCACTCCAGTTTTGGCCTTGAACATCCAGAAGAATTAGCGATTGCCTCCCACAAACACACACTGTCTTACTACTTAAATTGTGCACTGCCATAAATTACATCCCTGCACAAGGAGACAGAAATCAGGCATACTTTTTATAGCCAGAAATTAGAAATAACTCCTTCAGAATTTCCTTCTGAAAAGTTGTGAAACAAGGAACTCGGTCGCCGCAGAAACAGGAATCAGCCAGGAGCACTGCTCTGCTGACCTGGGTCTATGCCTTCCCCACAATACAGGTAGATAAAATCCCCTGTTGTACCAGAGCTGAGAACACTAGCTCGTCTCAAGCTAGCTTTTCACCAAAATAAACACAGAAGTACAGAGCTGTAGCAGAGCTGAATCAAAACATTACTACAAGAAAATGATGGGAAAACAAAATGATAATAAAGATTTACCAGTTTGGTTTGGTGTTGCTGATGTGTTCCCCGTGCTTGGTACAAGAAATAGAGACTGGATAAAGGACCCCAGTGCATTCACAATATCACGGAAAACTTTAGTGGAATGTTGCTTCATATCATATGACTGACAAAAAGACCTGGAAAGTATTTTGTAAAACGAAGAATTTGACAACTCGGGGACTAAAAGAATATTTTAACAGCAACTTCACCCCCATACACACTCCAAACTGTAGACTAAAAGCACATTTTAACAGCAAATATTTAGCTAAACAATAATATTTAATCTTAGGTAAATGTTCCTTTGACACTGCTAAGACACAGACATATTCAAATAACTGTAATTCAGCCCCTGCTGAAGCATTGCCCTAATGCATTACACAAAATTATCATGAAGAGCTTATTGCATTTAAGTTTCTATATATTTGCAATGTTTTAGGAAGTATTTTCCATTAGAGAAAAATAATAAAAACATATCTTAAACTTTATGTTAAAGCAAAAGCCTATATATATACCTTAATAGCTGAGGCTGCACACAAAGCCTGTGAATAGATTCTACTGCAACAGCTCGTAGCCACTGTGGTTTGTCTGCATCCAGAAACTTTACCAGCAATGAGAGAAAGATTTCACATTCTGTTACCTAAAATATATAGTTTATTATAATTAATAAAAAAAAAAGCCTCCTACAAAACACTTTCTCAAAAAAACCTTTCACCTCAGGAGTCCTATCACAGCAAGTTTTGTTCAGAATCTAAAAAAATCCCTGGAATGAATCTTTACTCAGAACTACATAAAAACATAACGTTTTTGACAAGCTAAAATCACATATGCAATTGTACTGAAGGAGTTAAATTCCTTACAGACATTGCAATAAAAGTCATACATTTGCTACAGTAGACAAACAAAAAATATCTTTTTTAGCAAATACCCAAAACTCAGGACATAAGAATGTGTTTTTATCCACATTCTATCAACAGCTTTAGCAACTCAAGTCAAAAGCCTCTAGGAAAGTATTAACAAGGCACAGTAATCACCATTATCTAAAGTGAGGCAAACAATGGAAGACCAAAAGGTTCCCAGAACCTGAAAGGCAGTTAAATAGAGAAGACAACAGCTAATCTACTACAAAATTCATACAAGTCATGTTTAACAAAATTGTACATTTAAAATACATGTAAACACAAATAAACGTAAGAGGAAAAGAGTATTTAGCCTTCTCTTCCCTCAGTAGACATCAACAGTTCCCAAGAACTAATCAATACTACTACTGATCACAGCACTGGCATATACATAGAAAAACAGAACTGCATGAAGAAAATTTGAGCATATTCTTACCAGCAAACTGTAGAACTGTTTAATCAAAACAGAAACTACTCGCAGCAAACGCATACAGATGGGAAAGTATGGTTTTTCCACTGGTGCTGGGGAAGATGAGGTGGTGGAACCTTGCCTGAATTTGATATTTGGGGAGAAGAGCTTTATAACAAGAGGGCATACCCTTTCTTTAAGAAGAAAACTGAATTCCTGATGCTGAAAAAGAAACCAGAAAAAGTTATATGCAGATATTCCTTAACTGCTACCAGTAGCCCTGATTATGCATCTTATTTACATTTGTAGTTATGATCAAGCAGTCTGAAATCATATAAATCTTGGTATAAATTACAATCAGGAAAAGAAAAAGGCAGAACTGCAGACATCATTGTAAAGCTACCAAAAAGCAGGAAATTACAATGGTCAGGTTCATGCAATGAACCCTTCTTGTATTTTGCAGGTTGAAACAGGGTGCTAATACATCACTTATAAATAGATACATTTCTTTAATTTACCTATTTTCAGCTAGTAAAACACATTACTGCAGGATTATAGTGCATTTACATGCAGTAGATAGATGCAATTCACAGTCTTGATTCTTACTTTACAAGTGGGGTGAGGTTAATGTTTTTGTAGAAATATCAATTCCACAAATTTAGTTACAGAGCTGTCATAAATCAGGCAAGATAAGAAAATGCATCTCCAGAGGAGATATAAACAGCAAAATCAAAAGTGAAATAGAGCAAAACAAGCATCTTTACAAAATGTATAACCATAAATATAACATAAATGAAGTGCTTAGGAATAGAAAAACATTCCAAAAGCACAAGGAATTTTTCTGTTAAAAACCCCCCAATATGTGAAAGCTACAAGTCCTTCAGGAAAACAATATTCTTGTTAAATTAAAGAGGATTTAATGAAGGGTAGATTTTAGTGCCTATGAGAGTAAAAGTCTTCCTGTTTTCCGTCCAACAACTACTCACTTGTAAAAACACTTGTGGAAAGTCATTGAGGACTGACTCAAGAAGTTCAAGGCCAAATGTCCGCGTCATTTCTGTCATACCCACGAGCCAGTAGGGAGCATCAGCATTAACTAACTGACAAAGATCCTTAGAAAGAAACACCGTAACATTGTGTTAGTCCTGTATCAAGAAAGTTTCCTCAGTTCATAATGAAATCTACACGATCTCCTCTTCTGTGAGTAATTTTCTGATTTCAACGTAATTTTTCTTTAAATACTTTTTTAACATAAATTGTAAAGCATAGAAAAGACATTTCAAACTTTGCTGGTATCCTTGTAGCATGCCTGTTCATTCCTACCCTCAAAAATATCCCAAGATCAGTGACTTTGCTAAGCCAAGAACATTTTTATTGGTGTGATGAATGCAACTACTCCTTTTCATTACATAGTTGCCTTTAATGTCCAATACCAACCACAAGAAACAGGACTGAACTACAGTTGCAGTGTTTTACTCTGTATTGTGTCTGGTTGAAATGGAGTTAATTTTCCCTACAGCAGCCCTTACAGTGCTGATGGTAGCATTGGTAGCTAGAAAGGTGCTGATAACACACCACTGTTCTGGCTACATCCGAATAGCAGCGGCACAGCCTCAGGGCTGTCTCTCAAGACTTCCCCCCACTGCCACCAAGGGGCTGAGCAAGATCCTGGGAGGGGACACAAAAAATGTCATCTCAAATTACCCAAAGAGATATTCCACACCTCAGTTATAGAACCTAAGAAATGGGAAAGGAAGGGAGGCATTTGTTAGTTACAAAGTCTGCCTTAGGGAGCAACTTCCATGCATTCTGAAGCTCTGCTTCCCAGGAAGTGGCTGAACATTGCTTGCTGATGCACTTTGCTCATACACATGCAAACTTTTGCTTTTGCCTTAGTAAACTACCTAATCTCAAACTATGAATTGTTTTCCATCTTATTTTCTCTCCCCATCCAGCTAGGACAGGGAGTGGTAGAGCAGCTTGGTGGGCACTTGAGAGTCCAGCCAGGGTAAACCCACCACAGGCTCAGAAAAACAAGAATCTTGAATTTAATGCAGACATGTATGCTTAGCTGTTATTTAAGATTTATAGGAGAACATTTTCCAAGGCCACTTGGAATAATTTTCCCATCATTCCCATGTGATATGGCATATCATCACCAATCACAATAAAAAGCATAAAAAAGCTCAAGGCTCTGGTTAAGGACATTGTCAATACGCCAATAGCAAATTCTTGAAATTTCTTGAACAGATGTATAAGTACCCAATCTTAACTGCAAATACACAAACATATGTTCCCCAACTACCTGAAAAAGCATATATGCATCCTTAGCACATGGCTTCAGTGTACTGACAGATCTTCTATTACTATTCCCTTGAACTGCAGCTGGCTGGTCAACAGCATCTGTGCAAAAAAACAAAACCAAGTTTTGTGAACAAAGGAGCTGTTAAAAATCAAGTACATATGTATTCTTACAGGAATATTCTATGAGAATAGCCAGGTAATTCTTCTCCAACTTATCGTGCCTATAGAAACAAACATTAGATTGACTACCATAGATCATCAATACCAAGCACTGCTTTCCTATGTTCTCTTCAAAACTACTACTCCCATATATTTCCCACTCAGTAATCTATGGTACCTGCACCACAAATGACAGCCTCACCTCAAATCCCTTTACAGTACCAACCTGAAGACCAGTTCTCACAGCTTAAAAAAAGAAAAAGGTTTTATATATTGCTGCACCGAATTGGACTGACACAACAGTGAAGGATTTAATCTCCTTTAAATACAAATAAGTGTATAAAAGACAGCTAAAATTAATGACATCTGTGACTTTTTTATAACATCTGTAGACATTTTACTACTGCGTTATCTGAAAGAGAAACATCTGATACGTGTCAAAAAAGCAGGCAAATAGAGGCAAGCTGAGCAAGCAGTATGCCCACCTTTGTATCGTTCATCTTCAGCAACCACTCTCTCAAACACAACAGTTACTACCTGCCGCACTGTAGCTGCTGCAGTGTTATTTGTGATGTTATCTTTTGTGAAGTGCAATCGAAAGCAAAGTACAATTGCCTGGAAGGGAAAAAAAAAACAGAAGAAACATCACCTTACAACAATACACTTCATCTTTTAGCTAAGAGCCAAGAAGGCTGATGGATTGAGGAATGATTTCTGCTACAGTTTGTCAAAATGTTGTCCAAAAAAAAAATTAAATTTGAAGAACCAGAATACATTTAATGGATTACCCTAGCCAAAAAACTCTTTAGTAACCCTCCCCAAAGGCAATCAAAAAGTGGTATTAACTGAACACATTACAACGTGCCAATAAAACTGCAGTCATCATACAAAGAACATACAGTAATCATCACACAGAACAACTTGTATGAATACTATGTCAAAAGGACTTTAGGATTGTAAGGTTAATCACAGAAAGGTCAGTCAACTCCAAAGCTCCAAATGTCATTCCTCTCCTACACTGAATCACAATACTTTAACAATCATGTTGCCTTGACTGCTATTATTCCTAAGACGTGCATTTCAAAGTGTCATTGTGCTGGCAATGACCTGAATACTTTTTCCCACTGGATTTTGTTATTACCTCTAACTCATAGTTTAATACTTACTTGCTACAATTAATTTTGCAAATTAATATCTGTATATATAGTGAAACCTGTGTTTCTTGTTCTTCTGTCCATATACTGTGCTCTGGCACTTTCAAGAACCTCAACCACACCCCACCATAGTACTACATGGTGTGAGCCATACAAGATTCAGAATTGTCTTTTGCCTCTTTTTCATGCCTCTCTTTTCTATGATTTGTGGACTCTACTCAAATGGTATCGCCACAGTAGTTTAAAATCCTACAACAACTTGACTGAAACATGAACATGCAATAAATGTCTGGCTGAAACAAATTTTCTACAATGTAATCTAGAAGAGAAACTTACAAAGCACAGTTTCACAATTCACAGATTGTAAACAATGTTGCTTCTTCAAAAAGAAGTATCTTACACTTTTAATTAAAATGGTCTGGGTCTTTATTTTTTGTTTTAGTTGAAACATAATATCCAAAATGTTTCATGTTTAAAACTATGACCCAAAGTTATTACTAAAAGAGTAATAGAGTAAAATAGTTACTGGACTGTTTTCAAAAGAGATTTAAGGCAGGGTAGAAGGCAGCTTCTTTTAACATTTTCTCTGTTAGCGAGAGTGTAACACCGTGCTATGTGCTCTGATTCCAATTCAAAACCACAATAAATTTAACAGATGAGAAGGATAGGCACTAGCTCAGTGGTTTTATTTCAAGTTCCTATTAAGTCCGAAAATCATTATTGTGGAGGAATTACAAAACACATGGAAAAGGAAGCTAAAAGAAATCCTGTTTTCACGGTCTAGCCATAAAGACAATAGGGACACGATAAAATCAAGAAAAGCCCCTCCTCGTTCATTGTTTTCACATGCTTCATATGTAAAATTTCCCCATCTTTCCTCTTGGATATTTCAAATTCTATAGCAGACACCAACAAATTCTTACCTTGGACAGTGCTTCATCATGCACAACTGTATTGGTTGTTAAAAGTACAAGAACTGTCTGGAGCAATTTAAGTTCTTCAAGACTGTTCTCCATCAATTGCCAAAGCATATTAATAATGTTTCCTGCTGCAGCCTACAAAGAAATATTTTTTTGTCACCTATTACAATATTTATGTACTGGTATATCGTGTACATATATAAGAATATCACTGTCACAAAGGCATATCATAACTGAATGTGCCTGTTTTTCTATACCATAGGACTAAATTGAGAGTATAAAGCCAATTTCATTGTCGTAAGCTTCCCGAAGTATTTTTAAAGAATTGACAACAAAAATGTTGTACATTATGTATAATATGTAACATTATATATAATATATAACATTATGTGTAATTATGTTGTACATGTTGTATAATATGTAATACAAATTAAAGCCTGCACCTAATTTTTTACTTGGGAATATGGAAGACACAGCAAAAATATTTTTTACCTTCAGAATTCACTCACATCAGAGAGAAAACAGTGTAATTTTACATTATGCAAGCATAACTGAAGGTGTATTTTAACAGCACCATTTTCATCCGCTTCCTAACACACTATCATGACATTTACTACTGCAGAAAATGTGCATCCATTTTACCTTATTTTTAAAAATAAAATGTAACAAAAGCACAATAATGTATAGAGTACACTTTGTGGATGCACAAGCTTCATCACATGTTCACTTCCTGCACTACAAGAATGTGAACTAAATGAACTGGTTTCAACTTTCATGAATTTCCTTCTAGAGGTTACTAATACTGCCTCACCTTTTTTCCAGTGGTGTAAAAGATTTTCTTTTAAATTACTGAAAAACAAACAGGAGTAAAATATTTTGTGGACTGTGTTCATTATAATAATAATATAATGTCCATTATAATATAAAAGAGCCTTCTAAAATAACTCATTCACCTTCCGTTTGAGGTCTGTATTTCTCACTCTGAAATATTTCTGGTTTTGTATAAAGATCGATCTTACCTCTGACACAACTTCATGAGACATGAGCCTCTGTATGGCTGCTAGACACAGCTGAGTTATCTTTGGTTCTTTTGTTCCACAACCCATCAGAAAAGGCTGAACCACCTCTGAGCTGTTCTCTTTCAATGCTTTCAAGAGAAATATGGAAGCAGTCAATGTTTAATACTTTGAAAAATACAGTGCAAAAATTGTTAATCACACCTATAAACAAAAAGCAATCTCCAGTCTTGGAAATTTGGGGTTTACACGTGGACCACAGGGAAAAGTCAAGTGAAGACAGACAATGGGCTGACAAAACTCACATCCACAATCACCCTGGCCCCAAGGCTGAAATCCCAAGCACCTTCTCCCTTACACAGTCAAGTGACTTTCCAAATCCAAAACTTAAGATTCCATGTGGTTAGCACGAAGGCCTAAGGTTCTGCCAACCCCAGAGCTTTCCCTGGCCTTGCCACAGGAACCAGTCTCAGGCTGGTAGCACTGTCCTTCTGCTCTGCTTCACCTCAGCACCTAATGCAGGAGCACCACAGTCTGGCACAGAACAGCATTCCAAAGCGCAGGGCAGGAAGGGGCAGAGCAAACTGCCGCTGGCAAAACAGGAGGGGAAAGAGACTGGACTGACAAAACAGGAAGAGAGAAACGGGACTGTTTATATCCTGAGTACGTTCACCCGGCTCTGAATTTGTCAAATGCTGTTTTAGTGATGAAGGGTAGCTTCTTAGAATGGACTTTTGCCAGGAGAAAACCAGTTTCCACAAACTTCTCTCTCTCTTTTTTTTTTTTTTTTTTTTGTTAAGGAGAAGAATTTTCATAATGAATACAACATTCTACACTGGCATTTAAAATACTTTTTTTTCCCATAAAGGTAATTCAAGAAATTAATAATAAAATTGCAAAATATGAGACTATTAAAAATATTAAAGGAAAGCATGGCTCTGACTGATGAGTGGTTTTCCATTTGCAGGTATGTGTACTGATTTATTCAAACTCCTAAGATTTTAGCTGCTCATCACCATTCAGATACTAAAAATTTTCTCACAGTTGAAAGTTCAATGTGCGTTCTTACACTGAACATCATACACTGTGTTTTATTATAGTCTATGTGTAGCAGAAGAAATGTATTCATTAAAAGTTTCACATGCTTTTCAGAGGACAGTAGTTACCACAAACAAAAAATACATTCTCACATGAAAATGCAAACATGATCTGTACTACTAAGCATCGTTACAATTAATTTGGAAAAAAAAAATGAAACAAGTTAAAACTACAAAAAATACTTTAGTGATATTTTCCAACTGAAACACTGACTCAGAAGTTTCTACAAAAAAGATAGGCTATAATAAATTATGGATGCCAACTTTCTATAAGGTAGTAGTTCTTACAGGGTGATATGAACACATAGTCCAGTTTCATCAGCCTCTTCAGAGCCAGTGCAGGTTCTATGTCCAGTTGACATTTCTGAATTGCCATTAAATTCTAACCATCAAGCAAAAAGAAAGCAAGCAAAAAGATACCACAAAACATCTATCCTTAACATGAGACTCAAAATAGAGTTCTGAATGGCAAAAATGGCATGAGTTAATAAATAACAAGACAAAGAATAAATTTAGCCTTTTACAATACTTTTTCTATTATCTATTAAAAGTAACAATCTCACAACTAAATACATACAAGTATATTTAATTTATGAAGCTGAAAAATTTATGTTTTGTAGATCTGCTCTGGTACCCATCTGGTTTCATAGCAACCAGGCACATAGGGTGATTCTTGGGGCTTTACTGTTCAGAGGGTCTGGAGCCAAACTTTGATGACCCCTTTCAACTCAGAATATTCTGTGATCACGTGATTCTGTGGCTGTATTGGTCTTAAAACACACAATAAATTTATTATTGCCATGTCTGCCTCCATTTTGCTACCAATTTATGAGAGAATATATTAAAAAAGAAATCCACCTTACTGAACCATAACAAATGAGAAGATTTGGAAAGTATAACTTACGGTTCATTTCATTAGCAAGATCATAATTCTGATTTTTTAGAAGAACTAAACCATATGTTTTCACACATCTCAAAGCCACATGGAAATAATTTCTCAAATGTATCTCCTGTGATTTAAGGCTTTCTCCTCCTCTAGAATCTCTCAAATTCTTACAAATAAATAATAAAGCATGTACACACTGACAAGAGGGAAGACTTTGAAACAGCTCAACTTAACTTTTCCAAGAGAAAGAAAGAAGTTAGACCAATGACCTCAAAGTTCTGGCAGGTTAAACGTATCTCACCAAAAAGAACAAAGATTTTAAGATTTTAATAAAGATTTTAAGCCCGCATCTATTTTCCTAAAAATTATAATCCTACACAATGAAATGCTTCAAGAAAGCATCAGATCAGCTTATTCGAAACAATCAGACACAGTTGTTCTTACCTATGTTAGTGAAATGAAAGTTTACATCAAAATATTTAAAAAACCATATCCTGATGAAAATATTTATTTGCATTACTAGAATGTCTTGTAGATGTTCCTAAATCATCTAGCAGTCAAAAAGTATCCAAGAGATTTCACAATTACATTGTAGCATTTTGTAGTTTTATTATTACAAAAGTATCTATTTTTCTTCAGAAGATTTTAAATATTAGATAAACAATCACTTGAGACTACCTTAGGTGCAAGATTAGCTTATAATTGATACCTCAAAAAATACAAGAGTTCATAAAGAATTGACTCGGTTTAATGACATTATGCTTTAACTGTGGAATGTTAGGATAATGTGCAGGCAAAGTACATTTTCCCAGTACAAAACTGTGGAACAGGAAGAAAAAGTTATTATCCTATTAGCAAAGATTAACTAATCAAAAGAACTTTTAAGACCTGCTGGTTTCCCAAACCTCTTAAAAACAAAACTGTGCAGGTTTTTTGAATTAAATAAATACTAAGTACATTCTAATTTAAACTTTCCAAGAGAAAATTTTAAAAATTTTGCCAACCAATTTTACCAAATTTTACCAAGGGACAAAGCTTTCCCTCAAAAAGATTAAAGTAAAGACTGCCCATCCATGACTAAATTTAATGATCTTTCCTATCTCTTCTCTTTGAAAACTAAAAAACAGATAACTTTGCAGGATTAGAAACTAGCTTTCTAAAATACAAAATTCTTTATGCAGTAATATGTTGACAGCTTCCAAAATGGCTAACTACTGCTTTCCCTTTTTCGTTTGTGTATTTTGATATAGCTGACATTACCTGGCATACTTTTCCCACTTATGTCAGCATTCATGACAGCAGTAAAAACAAAGAAAATAAACAAATAAAAAGAGGTATTAAAGTAAAATACTGAAGAGTGGGTCTGTTATCTCAAATAATCCTAGAAAATGTCTCCTTAACAATATCTGGCTTACATACCTCAAAACAAGATATGGTTTTGCAGCTATTTCACTGGACCTTCCAAACAATCTAGCATATCAAGGATTTTGACAACATCTGGGGTAGACACTCAAGTATTGATGCAGGGACATTCAAATCCAGTCAAAGGCTTTACCAGCAACTGGCAAGAAGCCAATTTTATAAAGCTGAAGACAGTCAAGAGATATTGTTTTAAGCACTTACAAAGCTGCAGCTCACAAGATATGTCCTGTCCCTCAAGGCATTGGAACATCTTAAATTGAACGACCTTGTCTCAGATAAAGATGGATTTTTGCCTGCCAGTTACAAATCCCCAAAGGCTGGACTAATACATAGACGTGGATCATACTGCAGAACTCCACACAGAGCACTCAACCACAACAACTAAAACACTGAGAATGTAGGGCCTAAGTATTTCACGTCATTTTTCCAAGTAGATGATTACTTTTGTAGAGCACCAACTGAAAACGGAGCCCTTCCTCAGCATCTTAATAGCACTAACAAGAAACAAGTAATGTTAAAAGATTTCTATGCTACTGGATTTTTTGCTAGGTACCCAAAAGTAAAGTATCAACAATATAGCACGTGCTATATCTACACATCTTGTGCAGTATTTTTAGATATATCCAAGACATCTTTTTAACATTTTGGTCTGTAACTCAGCTTTATTTTTCCTATTGCATAGCAAATAATTACCTGCCAAAATATCTGTGTTCCGTGCAGCTATTGTTTTCACTTTTATTATTCCTGATTCAGCAGCCTGGAAGAAAAGAAAACAAGTAGTTTAGATGCTATATCGTACATCAATATCTGCAAAGAAATAAAAAATACTGTAGATAAATAAAAAGATATAGTCTCAGATAAAGAACTGTGTTTGCAGTAGTTTCTGCACGCAGAGCTAATGCAGAAGTGAAATTTTTGTAGTTGCTGGAATTCCCTTCTAGAATTCCACAGGAAGGGTTATATTCAGAATTTTTAGAAATCATGATTCTCATTGTATTACTTTCCCGTCTTATGAATGCAAAAAAAAAATCACTAGTAAGCATAAGCACTGTGACATAGTCTCTATACAGTTTCAAACTACAAGATGAAACTCATCTTCCCCCTGGATTTTGGCTCCCAAATGCCCTATACAAATGATCCCAGGGCAATGCCGCAAAGGTGACTTTCTCACAATGCTCTCTGTTCCTCCCAGCATGCCATACAGTGCACAGCACCAGTTCCTTCCCTTTCCTCACAAGTATGGCTGGGCAGAGCAGCAGCATCGTGCTCTCCCTCGCACACTCCTTGAGCAGGGCCAGCACTGCAGGCTGGGGCTGCCTGAGCACAGCGCGGCCGGGTGACACCCAGAGTGCCCAGACCAGCCAGGGTGCCCAGCCCACCCGGGGTGCCCAGCCCAGCCAGGGTGCCCAGCCCACCCGGGGTGCCCAGCCCAGCCAGGGTGCCCAGCCCACCCAGGGGTGCCCAGCCCAGCCAGGCTGCCCAGCCCACCCAGGGCTGCCCAGCCCACCCAGGGCATCACACACAAGGGAACAGCGACTCCCTCTTCAATGCCCACAAACACTGCCCTGCAGAAATCCCTCAAGTCATGTTCTCTCATGGAAATCAAGCCAACCTGGTAACATAACGTTGAAGGTTTGCATTTCAAGACTATGACTTCTGAAAGCTTTGTGTACAATGCACAAAATATATATTATACATTGTGCCTTTCTGGTTTTTTTTATTTCATTAATACACTATATGCCTCTGAAAAGAATTAAATAAATCAAAATAAATGCAGCCAGTTTTCCCAAATGACTGGATGCAAATTGCTGGAAAACACTGTTCTGCAAATTTGAAAGCACATTTCCCCTTTTATTTCAGCTTTGTGCGCTTTCCACACTAAACATTTCTATTTTTCCTCTGATACTACTATTTAAAGATGTGTGCTGTCATCACATGAAACAGATTAGAGAAGCAGAGAAGCTATGTCATCAGAAACATGAAAACGATAGTACATGAAGTTTTACCAAGTATTAATATTCCCTCTCCATCAGAACATTATTCCAACAAGGTTTCACCAAAAGTCAGATTAAGGTGACTGTATAAATTCACAATTAAATATTTTAATTAAGAGTTGATATATATAATTCTCAAAATAGCTAAATGAGAAATGCAAAGCTGAGGTTTGTTTGTTTGGTTGGTTTTATCTTAATTTTTATTTCCCAAAACAACATAGGAAGACTAAACACTGCCTTAAAATCCTGGAGATTTATTTACTTTTTTCTGAACACAGTTTTCCACTTTAAAAATAAAGTCAATAATATTCACAGTGCCTGATTAACAATACAACATGCTCAAATGAACACAAAGCAACATGAACACATATATTTTACATAACTAAAGTAAGGCATGCCAAATATAGCTCTCATTTATTTTAATTATATTAACTTAATGTGTTGAAGTTCTTGTCACAACACTGTGTTCCTATTAATTAATATGAAGGATTTGTCACAGTCCAACTTCAATTATCTTTAAACTAAAACTAATCACAATTACTAATGGCAATTGATTTCTGTCTTGCCAGAAGTGACAAACTCATTCTGCTTCAAAGAAATATTAAGCCTGCTCATATTAGTGGCATTCACAAACACCATGCACTTCGCACAAAAATTTTCCAATGTAACAGCTCTCAGTTGTTTCCACACTGGCTTTATATAAAATAGTGTACATTAAAAAAAAAAAAAAAAAGGTAAAACAAAACAACTGCTGAAGATAAGCATTCTTCTCCATGAGATACAGAAATTTGTATGATCATCTGCACTATGCTACAGTTTCTATTAAAAATTCCAGTTAAAAATGTTTACAGTTAAAAACTAATTACACCATATACATCCTACAAATGAAAAATAAAGTACTCTACTGTATATGTAAAAGAGACAACATATTAACGTTATAAAAAAAAATACCTCAGTTGATCACAAACAGCCAACAGAAAACAAGATAACTATAAACAGTTCTAATCTGTATACATTAATGTAAAAGTGTGCTGGGATTGCATCAATATAAGTGGCACATAAAAAGATATAGTCACAGCTTTTAAGTTTACAGATTTACATCAATTACTACAGCAGTTTGCAGGACACTGTTACATGAGAAAAGGATCTTATAAAACACTAATCAAGGTGAGACAGCATTATAGCGTGTGTATTTATGGGTAAAAATATGATAATTTGCTTTCACATAAATATAAGGCACCATGTTTCTAAAGCAATCACCAATTCTAGATGTAATATTACCAGCTTCCCTTAGCACCACAACTCATAGTCTAACAAGCAAGTCAGTTCTCTATTTTGAAAAGAAGCAAATACATGTAATTCCTGAAACATAACAAAGCCTAAGTGTACTAAAAACCTTCAATTAGATTTCCAATTCTGCTGCTTTAATAACTGTGAAATGAACTGATATAAAATGTCTCAAACATACATCCATCATTACTGAGTTTCGGTTCATGTTTCTCCTGAAGCAAATGCAGCATCCAGTCTGGGAAGGTGAAATATTGACGAAGAAGAGAAGTTGACTATCAGTGATAGCACATATTCAAGCCAATCTCTTCCAGTTCTTTGATCTGGTTTTAATCAAACACTCAATAATCCCACAGCAACATTCCACAGGACTCTCTAGGCTCAAACACTTGCCCCATCATCTTCCTGCTTCCTTGGAAATTACCAAGTATTTGCCGATGATGTGGAAATCGGCCTTCAGAGAAATCAAAGTAAGGCAAATAGAGAATTTATGTACTAAAAAAAAAAAAATTTAAAAAAAATTTAAAAATCAGGACAGTGCAGTTTCAAGTAGACTGAAAAGAAGTCTGTGCATCTATCTGAGGCCAGTATCTATCTCCTGGCCTCAAAGTTCCTCTCTGAATGTACAATCTGACAACAATATTCACAGCTGCCTTATAGACAGAGATTCTCTGCATATAAGAGACCACACTGTGGAAATGCATAGAGACTTCCAAACTGGCTTCAGGAGTTTCTCAGATCCAAAACTCTTCCCCTCCTAACAGATTTCTCAGCATTCAGTTGAAACAGGGAAGAATTCCAGCCTTCCTGTCATTAGATGTGCTGTGAGCATCTTCCAGATTTTTGGAAATTTTTACTTTGTTTAGGATCTAAAGCACTTATTGGGTAAGAGAGGCAGGTAATACCTGCTCAGGCAATCAAGAGGGAAAGATTTAACATATCCTCAAGCAGAACCAACATTTACCAGCATTCAGGTAACATTCATGAGTTAAATTTTTCCACATTGCAGTCCGTGTATATATATTTTAAGATCTGTAACTCATAAATCACATATGAAGGTATTAGGATAGCTGGATATTCAATTCTACACGGATTCAGCATGATGTAAAGGCCACTCACACCACGAGTGGTAAGTGCATGTAGAAAACACCAGTTCTTCAAATCTGTCTTCTGGGACATCATGGAAGCTCTTAAATCCAGCTGCAGCAGGCAACCTACATTACCTGAAGATACCACTAGAGCTGACTCCACAATCCTCATAAAGGCTACCCGGCAGCCCAAGAACAGGACTTGTCTTGGCAGTTCAAAGAATAATGGCATGGCATGTGCTTGAACATTTGACTCTCAGAGGCCAAGACACCTTGGACCTCTATTGCAACGCATACACACAGGTAAGTGCGGGACCAGAGGGGTCAGCTAGGATGTGATCCAACAGTACATCAGGTGCTCTGCAGTAATCTCTGTGGATTTGTCTTTACTCTGGGGTAAACATGAAAGAGTTACCCTTCTTTTACTGAAAAATAATAACATAGTTAACAACTTTTCCAAAGGGAAAGATGACACAAAATTTGAATCTAAAGTGAGAAAAAGCGATTGCTGTCTCTGCCATAGCAATCATCTTTTTTAAAGTTTCAAACCTGGATTTTTTTAAAAAAAGCTTTAAAAAGAATAAACATGCTGATCTTCAAAGCAATTTGTACCTAACAATTAGAAACAGAAGTCAGCACCTTTTTGACTTTATTAACCAAAAAAAAATCTATATTCCCATATGGATATTTAATGTAACAACCAAGCATGTGCTAATTTCTACTAAGGATTGATATAACATCAAGAATCTTTTTGTATGAATTTCTAAATGTGATAGCATTGTTATCAAAAGTTAATAAAACCAAGAATTTTCACTGCTAGTGCTTTTGAATGACCATTTGTGTTTTCATTGTACATTAGAGCAAATTGCTGTCTCCAGAGACACTAAAATTGTTGTAACGCTTGCACACAAGTTATTGATTTCTCTATTCTCAAAAGAAAAGCTTTCAGGAACAATTATTTGTATTGGTATTTAAATTACATTGCTTACCAACCTTTTATTAAGACTGGATAAGAGTAATAGGTTATCTATAGTCACTTTCATATCTATTGCATGAAATGAAAACAATTTTTTTCTATTCATGATTGTCTGCCTTTCCAACTGACCCTATATCCAACAGTTTAGATAAGAGGTCCTCCTGTCCGAAGTACAGTTTCACTTCATTGTTATTCTGGCTTGCTGTGCAAAAGCACATTCTGGACCATTACTGTACTGCTAAACTATTATTTGAAAAGAACACACAAAAAACTCCTCACTAAATCAGTTTCATGAAAGCACTCAAGTGTACCACATTTGTGTGAAAAAGCACTGTACTTGCCTCCTGTATTTTTATCTTCCTCCCCCTGAGAACAATCCCTCCTCTAACCCTTCTCTTTTATATATATTCATTTTACATGTAATTTAAACTGGCAAAATGCCAGTCTTAATCTGACATTGCTGTGAGCTCACAGGGGTTTATTACACCAAACAATTTATCATTTTGTTACAAAATTATCATAAATTAGAGGAAAAAAAAAGGCATTAACAGATTCTATCATACACTTTCTTCTCCAGCTGAAGATTTAAGATATTGCAGTTTATGTTGTTTGAAAACACACAACCTTGTTCATTTCCAGCTTTAGTGCAACTATATTAGTTGCTCTCATATTCAGAGTGCTCTTTCACACTTGACAGGAATGACTGCTTCTCTAGCCCATTAAACTTCTGAAATTGTCAGTTTGCAGTAGCAGCAGCCAATTCAAAATCCTGAATGTTAACCATCACTAATGCCAGGAGAATTGCCAGAGTTATCTAAAGTGCTTCAGAGCTGCTGCCTCTGGAGCTGCCTCACTTGATGGGAACATAAAGATATTCAAATCACAAATTTTCATTTGACAGTCAAAATACTACACCTCAGCTGGAAAGAACATCACATATAAATTAACAGATCAAATCACAATGCATAACATAAAATAACTCATTACCAAACACCACTAATGTAGACAGAAAGGCAAAAAATCTAACACCTGAAAAAGAAGAAACACAAGCCACTTAGCGGCAAATTTTTAAGTAGTTCTTCTCTCTTCAACAGACAGAACGAGGATGTACCTCATATGTTGTATTGTATTCTATATAAATTATACAGATACCTAAATATTATACATAATATATGGTATATGATACATTAGATACCTATGTATCTATGTCCTTTCCACCTGAGAGAGCCCATGTCTACCATTAAGAGATTTCTGAGTGATCCGTTCAAGTACCACACAACTGATTTTAAACCACTGAAAACAGAGCACTAGCTCTTGAAACATAGTTACATACTTTTGACACAATTATCTTTCTATGTTAAAAATAAAACAACACCCTGTTTCAGAACTTCAGGAGACATGCACTTGAAGTCCAAACTAGTCTTCAGCTTGTTGATCACAACAGATGGGAACAGACAACAACTTTTGAGGATTTGCTATAAGTACTATATTCAGTCAGCAATGTCCATTTGCCAGACATTTGGTAAAGAGAAACAACAGCTGAGAGTTTTGGCCCTAGTTGAGAACTGGAGACACCAAGGATTTCCAACTTCTGCTACAAGTTTGCTGTATAATATTCAAGCAGCCATGGGAGGCAGATGGGAATTAAATCAGAGATTATGATGCACAAATTTAAATATTTAGACTCCCATTACAATGGAGATTGTCTCTCCTGAATGCTTCTTAATTCTTAAAGCCTTAAGCTAATTCAGCTGACCCACTAGCAGGGGCTCAATGCAGAGGTCTAAGCTTAGGCCTCCGTATCCAAGACAACTACACGCAGACACCAGAAGATCCACGCTCTTCTGGACCACAAGCTGGAAGCCAAGGAAGAAACACTATTGTATCTCAAGTGGCAATGTAGAACACTCATGTGCAGGTGATACAGAGAATCAACGTCCTGGCTACGAGATACACTGAATAATTCTTTGGCTCTATTGACTGTATTTCCATAACAAGCCAAGCCTGCACAATCTATGAAGCTTAGACACCCAACATCAGGCACCTTAATCCTGCACTGAAAAAGTGTAACTTGGAAAGCAGAAATACAGACCAATATAGTGAAACTTTAAATAATTTTCTTCATTCACTAAATTGCAAGGTATTACGTGATGAAGAAATGTGACCTGTGTGCCTTATGTGAATTACTTCAGAACACATGACATTTCTTCTCAAAGACTAAAATGATCACATGAAACTTATGATTTACAATATATCATGAAGCTTAGAACATATCTGAATAGATGTTTTCCCCTAGAAATGGAAGAATTCACTTTTAAAAACATAATTTTGAAAAAATACTACTGTATAAAGGTCAATATTGACTAAAAATCACTGCAAAATTAATGGACTCCAAACATGAAGTTAGCAGACATAGCAAATGGTGAAGATCAGAAATTATAAAAGAAACTAAAAGAGATATTAGGGATTACTGGTTCCAAGTTACCAGCTCAGCTATGGGCCAGCAACTCAGGAGTGCTACAGAGTAATCTCCAGTCACATGCACAAAACACATGCTTTAGTGCAAGCTGCCTAAGTATGAAAACATACATTTTACAGAACTTTGTTTCTCTGTTTCAAAAGAACCTTTAAAATATTAGTTAAGTGAATACCCATTTAAAAAAAAAAAACCAAAAAAACAAAAAAAAACAAAAAAAAAAAACAAAAAAAAAAAAAAAAAAAAAAAAAAAAAAAAAAAAAAACAAAAAAAAACAAAAACAAACCACAACACAACTCTAATTTTCTAATTTTCATCCTTTTAATGCTGTGAAGACCTGAAAATAAACCAACCTGGAAAGTTCAGCGTAGGTTGAATTCCCTGTGGGCTATGGTATCAGAATTACTTAAACTATTTTTTTCAAAAAATAAAGCAGGAAACCCAAAAACTTAGTTAATCCTACAGAAAATTGTCTATGTAGAAAGGTTTCTTCTTTCCTAGGTTCATTTGGCTCATCTTTTTACCACTAAAGTAGCATGAATGCAGAGCACTCAGAAACTATTTAATGCTAGAAGTACATCAAGTGACTCAGATGTTCATATCACAAGACAGTTCAGTATGTAATTTTCTTTCCTAGCCTTCTCCAATATGTCTACTGCACCATGTTCAAGAAAATTTCTGAAATATTATTACCATTACAGAACAAACAGCTAACAAATATTCACACGTTTTAACTGTTCCTTCCAGCTGCATTAGGAGTCCTAATGATCACTTTGACATTATAAACTAAATTAACTGATCTGTATCTTTTTAATGTGTGTTTACCTTTTGCAATACATCCTCGTTTAGTTTCACACAGCTACTCAACAACATCAGAGGTTCTCTAAAAAGGACAAGCTTCCCAATTAATTTTTTGGCATTAGCTTTAAAATGTGTTTGGCATATCATTCCTAAACAAGAATGATTTAACCCAGGGGACTGAACTATCATGTATGTCACTCAATGCAAATAAGACTGGACTCCAAAGGAAGAAATGTAGAACAATGCTTGTCTTCACACAACACAACACACAGCCTCTCAATAAGAGCAAATCCTATCTCTTGCCTCAGGCTAGTCCACACCACATCGACTGTAATTAAGCAATTTAAAGTTTCCTTTGTCCACAAGTCACTCAAATCCTACCTTTTTAACTTTTACCCTATGAGCTTTGTAAGGCTACTTGCCTGCAAGAAGAGTTACTTATAAAGAAAAAAAAATAAGATTGCAAAATTGGATTATATTCTTTTTCCTAGATACAGCAAATTACAATACAGTTTCAAAAAGATGTCTATGTGCCAAAGGCATACAACTCAATAAGTAGCTAAGTAAAAGCAATACTGCTCCTTCAAACAAGGACTGGGTAAAGAAACAGCACAGCGAGGCTACCACAAACTTTCTTTCAAGAGAGCATCTCTACTGACCAAAATATTCAAAGCTAATTCCGTGATGCTTTTCCAGTGGAGACAAGTTGAACACCACTTCTTTTCCAGCCCTATTACTGCAACAAACATCCTAAAACACACAGGCACCTGCAACCCATTACACAACTGCCGAGAAAAGGGCACGCCCTGGCCCAGGCAAAGCTGATCCTGCCAAGGGATGATGCAGTAGTTCCTGTCTGCTCCAACATCACCTGTCCTCTCCCTTCCCCTCTCCTACCAGCACACATGTGCCTGAAACTGTGCAGGGAGCTGGATAAGAGTTAATTTTTGTGGTATTTTTTTAAACTCACTTTGCTTTTACTGTTATTTAAAAGTCAAAAAAAAACCTGAGACAACACAGAGACTTCAAGCCTACTTGAAAGCTGCGACTGCTTGACTGGATCTGTGTAAATAACAAGGATTTACATACAACTGGAATTCAGGCTGTGATAAACTTTTGGGTAGACTTATTTTAACTCTATCTCATTATTTTAACTCCATTATTTCTGCCAATTATAAATATTTTCCCCTTGTAAAGTTCCCTAAGTTTTTTTATGCAATGGAATTACCTAACCAAATCAGATGCAGTTTACTGAGCAGTATTTTCACCCTGTAATAAGAAACAGTAGGTAACCTACTTAGAACACTAAACCATTTTCAATTTTGTGATAAAAGAAAATTCTTATTCCAGTTCACTAGAGAGAGCACCACCAACTTTCCACAAATGCAGCGCACAATACCAAATCTCCAGTCACTGGCAAGCTAAAACAGTTCATAAAGCTCTATGTGTGCAGCATTGCAATACTCTCTAGTACAGAGCAAATCTCAGAGCCCACTGTATTAAAAATTACGTGTTAATGACCAGGTAGTACTGTTTTCTAGGAGAAACACCAGATTACTTTAAATAATGCCAACAGGACCGATGTCTGTACCAAAGACTGTTTCATCCTCTGTAATTTCAAGCTGCAAAAGACAGTGTTTTATTTACACTCCTCTGAGAGCTTCTATCCCACCCATGGCTGGCATCTACTTTTCTAATTGGACAACAGAAATACATCATGAAAATACAAACACATTTTTCAGCAATGTCATTATTTGTATGTCTGCCAGTATAAACAGGTTTGGCATATCAGAGACATAATCACCATATCACTTCTTGGTCATAGTGTATAGCATTCATCCCTAGTACACTTCTGTAGTCAGTGCTGATCTGAGAAAGTAGCAAACATAAAAAACATCTAGCAACAAAGAGAAATGGTTTTCGAGTGTAATAGTAACTGGTATTCTCCACACCCTTAAGAAAAATAGGTCTGTTATGGTATTTAAACCCCAAACATCATCAGGACTATAATTTCAGGTTCTTTCTGCAGCTCCTATTTTTAAAGCCTTAAATGGCACAACCTAGGAAAATCCTACTCAAGTATTATTTGTTAACGCAGAGCACAGACAACATATGGATACTTGGAGCCAACAAAACATCCTGTTATTTCTCAGTTAAAAGCTCTGACTAAGGGGAAGGAAGTTGGCCACATATTTGTGTCCCAAGTTTAACACTGGGAGTAACTCAGTAATTTCAACATTTCTTAACAGATAATTGAAGTCAGCAAAAACCTCAGACTCTACAGCTGTAAGTTACTGGACTTGCAACGACACGATTTTCACATAAACATGACCTACGAAGAAAACTTTACAGACTCAGAGTAACAGAAAAATCGAAATTAAAGTCCTCAAAACATCAAAGAGCTCAAGTTTCATTTTCAATAAGGGTTCATTAAGAACTTACTTCTACTTCCTAATTGAGGATAAGATCTAAATCCCATGGCTGGCTGTCCCCTTCTCTTCTGCATCCAAACCTCACCCTCACCCTCTACCCCCAAAAGAACTCCACTAAACTTCTTCAGCTGTGTCATTTACATGCCTGTTCAAAGAATCACTTAATATTGTTTTGGTGTCTCTGAACCTAAGAGATACTGCATAATTTTTTAATAACATATGCATTAGAAAGGTGTTTAAAGAGTGAAAACTAAAACCTTTTTAATAAAAAGGCTCAATTTTTCTGATCATATAACTGGTCTAAATCCTTACAGTATTGCTTAAAGAATTTACTCAGGTTAATCATTTGAGCAACAAGCAGAACTGAGAAGTACACTGCTACTTTTATCACAGCAAACCCATCAGCTAAATTCACTTTGTAGAATTTTAATGCCATTAATATAAAAACAAAACAAAATAAAACCAGAACAGACAATTCATTTTAGAAGCAGCTGAAGATAACAACTGTGAGCAAAACCTTTGACTGCGTGATACACTAGAAAGCTTATGAGAAGCTGTTTACCTTTATAAAGTACCTATCAAATCTAACAACTATACGCATCTCATAACTATTAGTTTGGGACTAGGAGTTTTTTAATAGTTTTATCCCAGTATGGTAAACTCATTAAGTGACACAAAAGCATACACATCAACTGCAATACAAACTTATAAACTGCAATGCACGTGGGAGAGTTTAGTCACACAGCAAGTAAAAAAGTGAGATTGTAAGTAGTATGAATTTGTTTTTAAAAGGCAGTATTTAAACATGGTTTAAAAAACTAGTGCTGTTTCAAGTCAGTAAGAAGAATATGCCATTCCTCTGATCATTGTAGCCAAATCTAACCATGATCAGACCAAAAGCATGCAATTAAAATACCTATTTAAGCAGTGGAGATTTGACCAAAAAAAAGACACCCATTTTCTTTAAAACTAGAACAAAAAAAAAGATCTTCCAGAAGTGAGGAAGTAAGATCGTTTCCTGCAACTGTATCATACATCCTACTGTAGGAATGCTTTCACCTCAGACTCTTTGTAAGAGCATACAACTCCCAGCAAAAAGGTCCCACCTCTTTATAAACATCTTCCAGTACTACTCCAATAAACCTATCCAAATCCTAAAGAATTGTGAAAAGGTTTGTTAAGTGCTTTTAATGAAGAAAGCTATACAATTTGCTGTCAATTTAAAGCAAACAACACAAGAATATGATAAACGTGCTGAACAAGTATGAAGTACATGCAGTAGTTACTATAATATTCAGCCATGGCAAACTTAATGAAGCCTTACTAAAAATACTAGCTTGCAAATGACACTGCCCAACTTCTTTGTAGATCTCAAAGAAAATAAATAGTAACACAGTGGGGAAACTTGTTCAGAGACTAAACAAGAGTCACACAGTAACACACAGACGGGAGTGCAAGCAGCACTCCCATCTCCCTCCAAACACACAGAAATTTCTGTTCTACTGACAGCAGCTTTTTCTTATTTACATGTGACCACACACAATTCCTCAGGACTGATCACAACTTTCTCTTGTTTTTCTGTGACCACACAAAATTTCACAAACACACCAGCATTCCTCTGCAAACTAAAATAGTACATAACATGCTCTGCTACAGTGTGTCACTTCATGTCTTTCAAAACAAGCACAGTCATTAGCTTCAATTCAGCTGTTAAAGTGTATAATACTTCGTACAACATTAAATATGCTACCACTTAATTGAAACTTAAGTCACATAACACATGCAATGCCTTTCTTATGTGCTTTTGGGTCGGCATCTTAATCTGACTTAATCGTTTGGTATTTTTCCTCCCACTATTTCATAGAAAACTTTTTAAAACAGCAAGTGGCAAAATGCTGATAGGGAAAAAGTTTGACTGTATAAAAACACCAGAAAACATATGGTTAAAAAGTATATTTTAAGTTAGCAAGAAAAATTCCGATTCCTCTTCAATTAAAGTAATCCTGCTCACCGAGATTACTGAGGTCTCAGGCTGCACAGCACAAACTCAGGTTTCAAAAATAAGACACACAATCCTACTGGAACGAGTTTACTAAAGGATTTTTTAAGAAGGGAGAAATAAAAAGTAACCCAAACTTCTGTGTCTCCCAAGCTTCCTCGGTTGTGCCCACACCGTTGGAAAGCCAAAACGACGCGGTAGCGATGACGACCGACCCGCAGAGCGCACACCGGCAGTCACGGGTGTGCAATGGTGAGGAATAAGGCACTCCGGCCCAGGCACCACAGCCTTGGAGAGAGGGGCAAGGCACAGATCCGAGGGGAGACCTGCAGAGCCCCGGGCTCCCACTGCAGCCGCGGGGCCGGCCGGGGCTGAGCACCGGGTCCTCGGCCGCAGTCGGCCCGTCGGGCTCCCCGCTCGCTCGGTGCCGGCACGCAGGGGCTGCCAAGCCCCAGCGCCGAGCTCGCCTCGGGCGAGTTTCGCTCGCTCGGTGGTGCCGAGACAGCCAAGTCGAACTTTGTGTTTTCCCGGGAGGGCGCCGAGGGCCCAGCGGGGCCGCCCCCTCTTCGCCCGTCAACAGACGGTCTGTCCGCCAGCCCCGCTCCCCGAGGGGCACAGCCTGGCCCACGGCCCCCGCCTCAGCAGCGCACTGAAAACAACAGCCACAGAACACGCGACAGGCACAGCCACGTCTGGGCACAGCCCGCGGCCGTGGAGGTAGGAGCTCACCGGGAACGGCACCGGGCTGGGTACTGGAGCACGGGCACGCCGGCAGCTCAGCTCCAGCCGGGCCCCGGGGCCAGGGAGGCCCCTCCAGAACGGCGTCCGCCACCCGGGTCAGCCCAGCACGGCCCGGCTTGATTTGGCTCAGCGCCACTCACCTCCTTGACGGGGGGGAATTTTTTCCGGCACTCCAAGCTCAGGCCCCGCAGGTCCCCCTGCATGTTTTCCACCAGCTTCTTCACGGCTTCGGGGCTGCTGGTCCCGGCCATGGCGCCGCCGGGCCGGCCCCAGGCCGGGCGCTGTTCCGAGCGGGCAGGGACAGTGCCTGTCGCTCCGCGGCCCCGGCCGACACGTCTGCACCCCACACCGGAACCCTCCGGCCCCGGCCGCGTCCCCTCCCCGCGCCGCGTCCCCCCCGCTCCCACAATCCCAGGCGCCGGCAGCTTCCGCACACACGGCCGGGGGCGGGGAGAGCGGCGGCCGGCGGCAGGGAGGAGTGAGGGGAGCCAGGCGGCATCCGGACCCGTCGTGCGGGGCTGGGCCGGGCGCGGCCGGGGGAGTGGGGCTTTTTCTCCGGGGCCCCTTCCCCGCAGTGTCACTGGGTCGGCGTCAAGGGGCAGGAGAAACGTTGTGACTTGGGCCGAGGCGGGCCGCTGGCGCTGGGGAGCTGCCGTGGGGAGGGGACAAACCGCGGCGTTGGTGGAGGGTCACTGAGGAAGGAAGTGGCGAAGCTCTTTGGGCTTCAGCAGCCGCTAGCCCCTCCGAGCGGCTACAAGGGTGTAGGGGACGGTCCCCTCTGGTCAGGAGCGTTTGATTTAAAAAAGCAAAAAACGAGGTATACTGTTTTTATTTTGAATCCTGAGGTTCTTGCTTTCTTTCCAATGCGAGTGAGTTTGCACTGAAACAGATAGCCCAGAGAGTTTGCAGATTCTCCCTCGCTGGTGATTCCAGAACCGTCTGGATACAATTCTATGCAATGTGCTCTGGGGTGACCCTCTCTCTCTTCTCTCCCCGTCCTCCCCTCTCC
Organism: Irena cyanogastra; assembly: GCA_013397155.1. NCBI lineage: Eukaryota > Metazoa > Chordata > Aves > Passeriformes > Irenidae > Irena > Irena cyanogastra. Next base: position 1,958 of record VWZV01008127.1, on the reverse strand, counting down.
TTTCCCGCAGCCGCGGGGCTCGGGGTGCCGGAGAATAAAGCCCAGAGGGCCGGAGCCCGGCGCCCCCTGCCCCCGCTCAAGTCCCCACTCGGGGCCGGACCCGCTCGGCGGGTCCGCAGTGTTGTTCACACACACGGCCGGCACTCCGGCTTCCCACACATCACACTGGGGGGTCAGGGAGAGCCCCCTCCTCCGGAGGGGGTCCTGGGGTGGGAGTGGGGTGCGGGTGGGAACAGGGGTGGGGGGAGGCTAGAGGGGGACCCCCTCCTTAGGAGGGGGTCCTGGGGAGTGGGGGTGTTAGCATCAGAAACACATAATCACAGGATGATTATATGCAGGTGCTTTTATTGAAGAGCTCTGGGAATCAGGGGTACAGACCCAAATCTGACTCCAACATGGATCCGAGATGAACATCTTTTTATACTCTTATGTTATATAACTATATGTTAATCATTGAACTCATATTGTTCTATTGTATACACTGGTTTTACCCAAGCATGAATCTTTTAATTTTTGTCAAGCCCCCCCAAACATTGCTTCTCATGATTCTTGTTGTGATTACATAGTTTGTAATGATTCTTATTATGATTGAACAATAATTCCGTTCCTAAACAATCATTACATTTATCATATGATGCTTATGCAGGTGTAGTTTCACATGATCTAGTAAAACAAAGCTCAATCTTTGTTCCCAAGGTCTACATAGTTCTGGTTCCCTTTCCCAGGCCTACGCAGGCCCAACCTTTCCTTTCACCCCCTCCTCGGATCTATTCCCATGATTTTAGAAACATTTTTAACCCTACGCTGTCATTTCCCCCCTTTGAAAGTATTGTCAGTTCAGTATAATTAGTGTAAATGCTTTCACTTAATACAGTCTCTATGATTTCTGAGTTTATACTTAATGTTGGATGCTGTCACGAACTGGAGAGGCAGGAGATGATGCCTTGTCTTGTGTTAGTGCCTTTATTATCTTCCAGTTCCAGGATGTCTTCTTCTGTATTTCTCCTTTTAGGATGCTGTAAACTAACCAAATTGCTAAGAACGTAATTAGTAAGATTATCAAACTCTCAGTGATAGACTTAATCCATGAACTCACATTCCATCCTAACCCATTGAAGATTTTATCTAACCTGCTAGTAGTTAAGTCTTTGTTCTTCTTGTGCCTCATGCTCTATTTGTTTCAACTGGTTAATATCATATTCTATGTCTGCAGTTACATTTGGGATGTGGATGCAGCAATGATCAATTTGTCCTTTTAGAAATCCTCACACTCCATGCTCTTTCAGGACTAACATGTCTAAGGCCAACTGATTTTGCAAAGTCATTTTTGTAGTGGCTTGTAATTGCACATTTAGTTCTTTAAATCCTTCCCGGGTGACTCTTGCTAGTCTGTCTACCTGAGCTGTAAGTCTATATAACATTTCTCTATTTCTGTAGCTTGCTATGGGACCAAACAGAGATTCTAAGGCCCACCCAAATTTTACCCCACTGGAAGGTTCTTGCCAAATTTCATCTTGATTTTCATCATCTGGAACGTCTCGCTTTGTTCTTGTCTGCAGAAGTTCATGTTTTCCATTAAATGGGGACTTTTTCCAAATTGGACTTAAAGTAGGGAGGCCCAGAGTGATTTCTTTTATTTTCCCGTCTACAGGTAGATTTGTTGTCCAGGTGCCATCACTTTCTGCCCATACAAATTGTCCTGGACTTTTGATTGTACTCCTACGACATCCTACTATTATGTTATAATCTACTTTACCTTGTTTGTGTCTGATTCCCCTGCAAGCACACCCAATTCACAAGGCTATTGCCAGTGGTGGCATTTGCTTTATCTTTATGTCGTCAGATGTGCAATCATAAGTCTTATTACATGTCCTCCAGCTGACTTTATCTGCTTTCATTTGGCTACTAGTGGCAGTGTCCGCTGTTGCTGGATCAGTTTCATTTTCAGGGCCTTCCCA